>CAUYMX010133905.1:0-35579 GCA_963573855.1 Lepilemur septentrionalis | reverse complement strand
TTGTTGCAGGAATGGAGGAAAGACTGAAGGTGGGAACAAAACAATTTGAACAGATACTATTCTGTAATAGCAACAGATCCTGCAAGAGATGAGATCTTAACTAAGCGGCACTAGGTATGAAAAGAGGAAAGAGGAACATTCTTTTTCAAAAAGTTTTCAGAAACAAGATGTGGTAATTATATAGACGTGCAGGATAAGGTCCTCAGAATTTGGGCTTGGGAGACCGTGTGAATCTTTGATCATTGACTTTACTAAAAAGAGGAGTAAACTGTCTCATATCTTCATGACGGGAGGTTGTTTTACAGCTTAGAGCAAGGCACCTGCCAAAGTTAGGATCCTATCCTCCCAGGGAGATTGCGAGTTAGGGACATTGTCTTTCTTGATAATTCTATTTTAAAGGAATGGCTCCAGGTCCTTGGGAAAGACATTCCTAATCTTTTCAAAATCAAGTAGCTTTTTAAAAATTTTACATGTCAAAGGGACAGCGAAAGGATTTACAATTACAAATTTTCTAAAGTAAATGTTCTAAGAAAAGAGAGATTCAGAGTCTACTGTCTGACCTAAAGGGAAGAAGCCTTTCTAAAGTTTACTCAAACTGATGGGAATCCTAAGACCATATTGATCTTTCTACAGACCAAGTCTTCATTGTAGATGCAAAAGAACGAGATTAAGGGTGAGGGTGGAGCTGTTGAAATTAAAAAGCACTCCATCAGCTGAACCTGGAATATTGGAGGTAAGGCTCAGACAGATATAAATAAGTCTACAATGGTGGGGCAGGTAGTTGAGAGAATTCAAGCCTATGGCTTTCAATTTTCTCAATGCAATAGGAGGTCAGAGAAATAGAATAATCTGAGAGTGTGATGTGGGGTGGGGGGAGAGTAGAAGGTGAAATTAATCAAATTATGCCCCTTTAAAATATAAAAACCATTCACAGAAAAACATAATATGTTTCAAAAGAAGGCATTTCCCATGCCCCCAGCAGCATTTATAAAAGGTCCCATTGTGTTTCTGAGTTGTCATTTTTTTCTTCTTCCACTTAAAAGGATGAGCCTGCCACACAATTACATTTTTTGCTCTTCTTACTAATGATGTTTTCTAGTTCATCTAATTTTTAAAGTTCTGTGTCAAACCTACTATAAAGATTTCTTGGCAGACTGTTTCCTCTGTGTATAGAATATGAAAAAGAGGCATTGAATTTTCTTACCAACTTTTCTGAACTTTGGTTATTACAGCGATGCTGGGTATGTTCATTTCTCTTCTCCTTTTCACAGTGCATTAACTTTAAAATAACATCTAAGTCCCTGTCTGGCTGTTTTCACATTTTATTTTCTTCTATTGCCAGCCAATGAATTGTTCAACTTTTCAGTCTCTCTTTTGGGATTCTACTTTCATTGACAATAAGAGTTATTAAGATCTGTATAGTTGATTTTTATCCTCACTTAGATCTGTTTATATCTCTTGGGTAACTTTTCTGTGTACGACTTCAATTACTTCATTTCTGTACTGTCCTTTCTTTGTACCAAAATTTGATTTTGTTCATTCTTACCCACAGATAATGGATTCTTAGACTCCTTCCTATTTTCTTGTCATGGTTACTCACTGACTTTTTTTCCAGGTTTTTATGACCTCATATTAAAATATATTTGCAAGTTTTGAATAGGTATTCCATAGTTGGAGAGGATTTACTTTTCATTTTTCTCCCAACTTGGAAATTTCCATAACAGCTATTCTTTGGATAATGTTTTTATTCACATATAAAACTGTGTTTGATAAGTATGTTTAGGATGTTATAGTCTTATTTATAAACATATTACAATTAGAAGTTTTTAATTTGTCTCTTTTAATTACAATTGTTTTACATGCGCAAGAGATTGGATCAGGTCATTGTCAAGATCCTTTTACAACTTAGAACATTCTGTATGTTATAAAAATGTTTCTAAACCTCTTCTCGATATTTAAATCAAGACTCTTTTTTTCTGAGTCAGGGCCATAAAGGAGAGTAAGCAATTTCCAACCACCTGCAATCTGAAGACTCCTCCAGGCTCAAATATGCCCCCCATTGACCTACCTTGATACCCTCTCTCCTCATAACTGGCATGAAATTCTAATTATGACTGTGATTCTTTGAATAATAAAATTTAACTTTATCTCTCAGAGACTACAGGAGCTATATAAGTAAAGCTCCTAGGCCAGGAGTGAAATGTCCCAGATAATCACACTTTCCAAAGGGCAATCAAGACAGATGGGGAGGAGCAGATAGAAGACACTACAGGGACTGAACCACTAAAAGGGGCCAGCTGGGGCAATTTCAAAAGTAAGTCTAAGGTATATGCCCGCTCTTGAGTTACAGGTAAGAATCTTTATTATGATGTTAAGTTCAATATTCTCTTATGATTAACTTATCAACCCAATACTATAAGGCATGGACAGATTGTCTCTTTCTGGAGATTAAATTATTTTCCACTGAGAACAAAAGATAAGTATATTTAGCTCTTCTATTTAAACAACACTTGAACAGACTAGTGAAGGGTACTTTTAAATGTGCTAAGTTTTTGTTAAAACTGCTACCCGGACTTTAATAACAGGAATTGTACTTCAATGTAAGAAGAAACAAGGCTATTGCATTTCCCTTAGCAAATAAAGACAGCACATTTTTTAAAAAGCCATTTTTTTGTGGTCAACAGCAGTAAAATTTGTGCAAAAAAAAAAATCCTTCTGAAAATTGAAAGCTGTCAATTGTCCTCCTGTACAGATTAACATTTCTACCTAAGAACACATAAGAGATTCTGGACAAAGAGGCAGGACCTGAAAGAAGAGGCAAACAGCACTTAACGGTAGAAACAGCTAACTTTGAATAAGGAATTTTTTTTCCCTTTTGTTTTGTTTGTTTGGTTTTAGCTCTTTTAGGAAGGTAGGTTATTGCAGTAGATATAACAATTTTTGGCCTCACACTGTTAATCAATCAAAGATTGAGATCACTAAAATCATTATCGAGTTCTTAAGACACCAGGCGTGAAATATGTATTATTTGAATATGATCTCAAACAATGGAAAGTATTTATTATGCCTCAAGATTAAGATTTATAATTTAAATGAATGATAATATCAAGTACTTAGATATTTAGATTTCCATAGAACTCTCAATATTCCCTCAGTGCATTGATGTGCTATACAGAAGACACTTTTTTGACATAAAAATGGGCTGAAGGCACAAACTTATGGTTAAATGTAACAAAAATAAATTTTTCTTATTTTTATATTAAAAAATATATATTCTAGTTGTTTCTTCTCCCATTCCAATGGGCCATCCTGTGCCCACCCCTAGGTCCAGCCACCATTGTAAGCACATGAAATAATAAAAGTCATTATTTTAAACAACTAGTATGTGGGAAGCAATAATCTAGTGGCAGTTTTGCTGCATATGTGATAGTCAAGTAAAGGTCTGAAAGCATTGGTAGTTCCTTTCCAATACTCTTTTCAGATGCTAGTTACTATGCAAATGCTTGTGTGGACATTGCTCTTTTTCTTATAAAGATGGCACTGTTTGCTTGAATGTCATCCACAGATTGTGACATGTCTTGAAAGACTTCTTTGGCTTATCTGTGAAATACATGTGTTTACCATAGTGCTCATCTTACCTAGAGGTGCTATTCTAGTCAGATGAAAAACACAAGATGAAAAACATATCTGGGCAAAATTTCCCTTAAATGCAGCTTATAATGTGGTTAAACAGAGAATGACACACTATGTCAGTCACATTATTCTCTCAGTATTGAATGAAATTATTTGAAGTAGTTGGCATGTTTTTAGGAGAAATACTGTTTTAAAAATGTGTACATCTTTGAACTTGAAGAACGCGGTAAGAGCAGGGAGGCAGAGGGCATCTGCCGAGGAAAGACCTACGAGAGCTCAGCATCTTAACTCCCACCTCTCATGCACCTGCGTGTATACGCTCCTCAAATAACCCACACTGTCGAAAAGCATTTTTCTCTCTCTCTCTGTGTTTCCCTCTCCCCACCTCCAACACGAATATATTTGTGTAATTTCAGTTTTTACAAATTTCACCGTGCTGGACTTCAGTGTACCTTAACAGTTATGAGTTCTAAGATAAAACATTTTAAAAATCAGCTTTAGCCGTGCGTCCTCTTCCTCTCATATAGGACACACTACCGTGGCTCAGAAAAGAGTCGTCCGTCTCGCCTGTGAGATGCCCAGCGGCCGGCGCGGTGCCGGGCGGTGCTGTGTGCCATGCCGATGCCGGACCTTTTGAGGCTGTGCTGCTGTGAGATTTCATTCTATCTTCCTTTGCCTCTCTCCCTTCATCTTGTCAAGCAGCTGCACTGACAAATCCTACTGTCATCCTAAAGAATTCTTTGCTGGCAGGACTAAATAGCTTGCCAACAGTGAGCCGAACAGTCTGCACCGCGTATCTCGGCATTTACAGGGAGAACTAGTGACTGCTCTGTCTTTCCTCTCCTTTTCCAAAGGGTCCTGTCTTAAGCCTCTGCATGTCATGCCAATATGCACTTAAAATAATGCATTGCACGGCCGTCACCCCCACCCTGAACACATAAAGGAAGAGTGAATTTAAGTGGCATTGTGTCCTAAAAGATTGAAATATAAAGCTTTTAAATTGCCAGTGTGAATAAAGCATCAAGTGAAGACAAAGTCATTTCATACTTCAATTTCACTTTTCCATTTTCCATCTCTCTAAATAGCACTATTCCCCAGATATCCCAGTATTAGGACAGGCACTGTTATAGTCAGCCGCAACTGGACTTGACCCACTTAGATTGCCACTTCCAGACAAGCTAATATTCTCAACCTGGACCCAAAACAATTGATGATTCCAGAGAATGAAATGTTCTGTGGCGTGAAGGCTGCTTGATATTGCTCTTCATGGAATACTAGGCTGACATCTTTTCCCCTAGCACATAAAGAAGATTTTCATGGGCATTCTTTCTTTCTCTTGGCAGGAGACGATATCTCACAACTGAGGGAGAAAACACTTAAAAAAAAGTCTGATCATAGAGATTACAGTCTAAATGCAATCTGAAATCATAACTAAAACGGTTGCATCTCTGGTTACCCCTGTTTTTCTCATCTTTAATATAATATTGGTCTTCAGAAAAAAATAATTCTTTGCCAACATATAAGGACACAGCAAGAAGATGGCCGTCTATGAACCAGGAAATAGGCCCTTGCCAGACACCGAATCTGCCAGCATCTTAGTCTCGGACTTCCCAGCCTCCAAAATTGTAAGAAATAAATGTTTGCTGTTTAAGCCAATAAATAAATAAATAAATAAATACATGTAATTGGTAGATAATTACTGACACATTGCTATGTAATTTAAGAATTAAAAAAAAAGATCAAAAGGTTAGCACTTTGAGGCTGGAAAAAGTACATACATAGTAACTTTCTGTTTTCAATTCATATCAAATTTAAAATTTTCTCATATATAAAGGTTAGTCTCCTCTGCTTTCACAAAATAAAGTCTGTTCCTTTTATTATATTCTGCATTTGATAAATTAAAATTTTGCTTTTCTGTTATTCAATGGTCTGTGTCATACAAATCAGTATATATTAGTATAATACAGAGAAATATGTATGGACAAATGTAACAGTAATTGGAGAATTTCACCTGGATATCTGATCCCTAACACTCTTTCAGAAGGATGATTTTGTAAAAGCAACTGATCTGAGGCTACTTTTGTTGTAAGAAAAAGAAGTAACTAGTCCAGATAATGGGTGTTTGTTCTAAGCATAAGCATAGAGCACTAAGACAGCTGGATCCCTCTAGAATTTCAAGGCCAGGAGTCACAATGCAACCATCTCAGGAAGACAGGAGCTGAAGGGAATGTATGGATTAAGGGCTGGTGTAATAATCTTAGCACAAAGAAAGTTAGGGTTTTCATTCTGATTCCACATCACTAAGTAGCTTAAGCTGCATTCTGATTGTCTCTTTTCTTTCCCACTGAAAACAACTTTCTTCCCTTGCCTCCTGTTCCTTAGCAACATCAATTTGTATATGATCCATTATAGAATTTTTAGGCTCAATTAACTCTCATGATGTTTCAATTGACCATCAAATCCATACATGTTTTTAGCCATACTACTAAGAAAGAAAATCTGATTATTCCAACTCATCATGTTAATTAGATCATTGGTTGCTATACAACCTACGTGCTAGTTCTCCTTGAAACAAGTGCCCGTGGTTGCTCTAATTAGCTGTGGCCATGGGATTCATGGTCATATGCTAGAGTGGGATCAGTACAAAATCTTTTCCTTAGGAAGAGGTTTCAACACCTTTAATCATAGCAATTAACCACCCCTGCCACCAGCTGCATAACTACATGAGGATGATGAATTGATCATCCAACATATGGTTAAGGTAGACGAGAAACACAAGATCTACTAACCAGAGAGTAGGTGAAAACCAAAGATCTGTGATATAATTTTGGTTGGAGCTTAACACTTTACTAAGAGAAACTTGAGAACATCAAGTAGGAACTAGAACACAGGATCATCCTTTAACGGGAAAGTGGTCTTAACATCATTAATAAGAACTCTTTTTATGATTTCCTCCAATATGTTTAAAATGTGTATATTTATAAGGTAGGACAAGTGATTTTTACACTTTATAAACTATTCCAGAGATGCAAAGATGGCAAGCTTTCAAATTCATTTTATAAACTTGCATGTTCTTCATATCAAATCTGAAAGATAGCACACAAAGTAATACATTATGACAGAGCAAGCTTATATATATATACATACACACACATAAAATAAAATTAAATATAATGGTAACAAAAACAATTTTGCCTATATATTATGAAATTAATACAACCTGAACAAGAGAATTTGTGGCAGAAATGCAAGAACTAATCCTTATAAATGAATACTTAATAGGTCAGAGGAAGGAACCTGACTGTGTACCTCTAAATAAGTAAGCAAAGGGTATTAAGTGAAATTCAACACCCATTCCTCTTTTTATCAAAGTAAACAAAATAAAATCGATACACAGAAATTGACCTTTTCAATAAATAGTGGCAGAAAGGCCTTCTTTAGTTTAATAAATACATAATATCTGTCTCAATTCAATAGCTAGCATCAATTTATTTCTCAACCATTAGCAGTATGTCTGATAATATTAGGAATGCAACAGGGAAGCACATTATCATACACTTTGTCTATATTTTTTCTAGAAATTTAGCCAAAATAAGACAAGACATAACAATAAGAGGCATAAAATTGGAAAGAAGAAGCATTTATCACACTTTTCAGATAATATAATGATCTTAGGTAAACACATGGCCTGTATAGACACAAAATATTAAAATTGGTAAAAGAGATCAATAAGGAGAAAAGAGACAAATGCACAAAAAATAACAGCAATCATGTATGCCATTTAGAAATTAAAAACATTAAGATAATATAATAAAATAAAAATATTCCGTGAGAGGTGAGGAGTAGGGATCCAGTTTCATTTTTCTGCATGTAGCTATCCAGTTTTCCCAGCACCATTTATAGAATCTCTTTTCAATAAATGGTGCTGCCAGTTTTTGACTAATACAAGTACAGTTGCTATGAACATTCATAAAGAAGTTTTTGTGTGGACATATGCTTTCATTTCTCTTGGATAATTACCTAGAAGTGGAATGGTTGAGTCATGTAGTAACTGTATATTTAACTTTTTAAGAAGTTTCCACAGGCTTTTCCAAAGTGGTTTTACCATTTTACATTCCCATTAGCAGTGTATGAGAGTTACAGTTAATTGCTCTACATCCTCACCAACACATGGTATGGTCAGTTTTTTAATTTAGCTATTCTAACAGGGTAGTAGTAATAATATCTCATTGTGATTTTAATTTGTGCTTCCCTAACAACTAATGAGGTTATTAGTTATTATTAGGTACTCAAGAAATCACAAGGTCTTGAGCATCTTCCCACATGCTTGTCATCTGTACATGTACTTAGATAAAGTATGTAACTCTTTTCCAATTTTAATTTTTTCTTTTGTTATTAAGTTATGAGAATTCTTTATATATTCTGAATATGAGTACATTATCTGATTTGTACTTTATAAATATTTTCTCCCAGTTTGTGGCTTTTTCTTCACTTGCTTAACAGTGTTATTCAAAAAGAAGTTTTTAATTTTTATGGAATAAAAGTTTTCTTATATCAATTTTCTTTTGATAGTTTATGCTTTTTGTGCCTATCCAAGAAATCTTTGTCTAGCCTTCATGTATGATCTTTAATAAGGAAAGTAATTATTTATACAACCTGAAGAAAAGTTATCCATAGCTTCAAAACTTTCCGGAAATTTATATCTCTGTAAATGTCTTCAAGGTAAATCTCTCTTTTATATATGAGTCTTTCTAACTGAATTATTTTAGTTCACAATGCTCTTTTCCTAATACGAATTTCTATGTGTTAGTAGAGCACCGGTAGATATTTTTTCTTATTATACACGTGAATCATCATTAGATACTAAGGTATCAGAGAATGCTTTTGACTGGTCACGACCATGAGCATATTTTCTGTTGCAATAAGTTATTCAATGTTCTTTGACATATCCTGCTTTTTTATTACTTATCTGTAAGCACATTAACCTATAGTTTAATGACATATTGAAAATAACAGTCATTTTCTTTTTTATTTTCTGTAAAGACTAGGTCAACACTACAATGGAGAATGCTGTATTTTCGAAGCGTTGATTTAGTTAAGTAAAATGATGCAATTTCATTGTTAGTAATAATTATCATTGAGTTATTGACTATCTTGTTGCTTTTTTTGCTTCAGTTTTTCAAGGAGTCCTCCAACAGCTTCATTTTTGACATTACATAATATATGTCATAAAACATTTCATACTTGTATAAGACTGCACAGGAACAAATCACAAACAACAGAAGTAGAGACTTAATTCATTGGGCATAACACACATTGTGCTTGCCTTAGTAGTTAATCTTATTACTGGTTATGCCAGTTAAGAATATCCATGATTCTTTGACAAAAAAAAATACTCATTTTGATTTCTTCTCTACCTTAGGAAATAACTTCCTCATTCGGTTGTGTCACCAGCACAGCCACGGGCCTCCGTTACATTTCATCGTGCCTGTGTCTGTTAGGAGTTTCTTGAGGACAGGGACCATGCTTTACTCACGTTCATGTCCTAGCACCCGTGCTGGGGTAGGGAAGGTGTACATTAAAGTAATGTCTTGATTAGTGCAAACTAACAAAACATTAATGTTCTGTATTCATTTGTCCTGCTGGAAACAGAAGGCAGTGATTCTTGGAGAGCAAAAGCTGAGTTTTGGAGTCAGACTGGGCTTCAAATCCCAACTCAGTCACACAATGGCTATGTTACCTTTGACAACTGGTCTACCTTTTCTACATCAATTTTCTCATTTATAAAATGGAGATAATGACACTCAGCTTTAGGTTGTTTTGAATGTTAAATTAAATTTCACACAAAGTGCCCAGCATGGGGCATTCCATATGTGGGAGCTGTTTATAGTGGAAGCATCAAAATGTATTTCTATATCTGTGTTCACATCATTACAGTATTCTGTCTTACAAAAATTTAAGGTATTTTTTTTTGATTCAAGGGTTTATTAAGTCATACATGCAAAACATACTACTAATTGCATTAGCAAAAGATCAATGTAAAAACACTCCACAATTCTGCAACTGTCAATTTAAAAAATTTTGTTCTAGTGGTTGAAAGGTCCAACATTGTATTCTTGCCAGTGAGTTAAGTTGTACAGAACATTGTTAGCACTAGCATAGTTTACAGAACCTCACAGACCCAAGGAACATTGTTAGGCAAAGCAATGACAGGAAGCGTGTGTCCGTGTGGGTGAGGTGAAGAGGGGCAGTCTCAGTAGGCTGAGAGTAGGCCACAGTATTTGTGTGCAGTATTTGTGTTAGAGCAAATGTGTATTTTTTGTATCCTCTGAACCATCTAGAATTTTCCCCACCTGTCTGAATTCCACTGTCAGTGTCACAGACCCTCTTGCATCTGTTGATGTTTGCTCCACTTGCATTTTCTTAATGGCGTGCTATAGTTGAGTCTCACACCGGCTGTTAGGATTATGACTTCCCGAATGAAAAGTTTGCAGAGTCGTTTTGTATTCCATTCACAAATACAGGACTCTCACCTGGTTTCTGCTTAATTCAGAGAGAGGTGAATTCACTACCAAATACTGGAAGATGGTCATAATCATTTTCAAACTGCTTGTAAAAATTTTTTTATATTTTAAAAATACTTTAAAGTATTATCTGCTTACACCTACATGCATAGAGAATGCTATGTGTGAATGTATTTGATACATTGTTGTAGATGATGCTCCGCTATTTTTCTATTTAAGCATTTTTGCAGTACCTACTTTATGCTAGCAACTGAGCTCAATCCTAGGAATTCTTAATAGAATGCAAAATTGCTTCTCAAAAGTATCTTAAATGATAAAACTATGGATTAAGTTTACCTAGAGAAATCTGTGTTTTCTGAAAAATAATACATCCAGTAATATTTTTACATGGAAATAACTGAAAGGGCATAATATATATTTTATAAGTTTTAAAAATCAGTCTTTGGAGAGTGATGGATTTAAACTAGCTTCACAAGCATTGCAGTTACCCTTCAGCCAGCTTTCGAGAGTACCCCTGACCCTTTCCAATTTCACATTCTCTGACCTCCCATGGATATTAAGACATTGTGTCTGTGCCATCAATTTTCAGATTTCTTGTGGACTGAAGAATTCAAGCATGGTAGAGACAATCTTCCCTAGGACAGATTGTTACTTATGATTTCTGCAGTGTGTGTTCATGCTGATCCTTAGTTTGGCTCCATAGAGCTAAATATGTATCTTGTTGCATCTGATAATTTAACACAAGAAAGCCAAGATTCCTAGATCATCTGGGTGTTGCTTTACAAGAATCTTTGTTGTTATGGTCAAATGTCATCCCATATAGAACTGCCAGGTCACTGTGGCCTCAGGTGATGGTATTTTGCGCCTCATTTCCCCTCTTTGTTCTCTGTATCCTTTTCCTACCTCCTTCCTTTTTTGAAAGCTCACCCTCCCCCACACCAACACACACATTCATACAACACACACACCTGGGTCTTCAATTCTGCAATTTTCCCCAAGACTTAGGCTAATGTTTCCATTAGTTTGTCTTTGCTTCTTAGAAGCAGGATAATTGATTTGCCTATATCCAGATCTATACATTATGTATTAGTAGATGAGAAATCACACACAAATGGCAGGACTTGGCAGGAGGCATCAAAACAGATTAGCTCAAGCTGATCAAATAATAACCACAAGTCAGCTCTGCTCTCTGCTCAATGAGTCTCCAGAGGGAAATCACGGGGATCTTTTCTATTTTTCAGAATGGCTTTCCCTCTTTTGTACTCTTAATAAAAACATTTATTCCCTAGGCATCCTGGGGTAAAATTTAGTCCTGATCAGTAACAGTCATCATAGCATTAAACATTAAAGGGGAGAAATGCAATGGAGCTGTCAGAGTTCAGGGAATAATGGAGAGAGAATTAAACTGGCATTAAAGCACCAATTAAGCACTTGATAGGCAAAGTGTGGAATCCAAGGAAAACCAGAGGGAGTTAGGTAACTGACAGGTTAGCCCTGAGAAGAGGAAAGGTATTGGTGCACCATCTGAATCCACAAACAGAATCTGAGACGGAGTTGCCAGTATTTTCTGGCCAAGAGAAAATGTTTTATCAATGATGGGCTGGAGGCCAGCAGTGTAAATTTCCACTCAAGTCTGAATATCTGAAAAAGGTCTCTGCTCTCTTTGTCTCTCATTTAACAGGTAGAATCTGTATGAGTGTTTGACCAGGCTGACTCATGGCCTCTTTCAGAACCAAAGAAAAAAGGATGGGGGTAGGGGGTTGAACTCAGCACCATTAGAATGTCGCTTTAGAATTGGAAGTTTTGCGTAGCCCACAACTTTATTACTGTCTTGGGACACTGTGACCTCTTGCTTGGGTCTTAACCCTGCCCCAGTGGCGGGAGGGATGGAGCTAAGGGGTAGCAGGTGAAAGGAAGACAGAATAAGTTGGGAGCTGCTCTGCAGGCTAAAGTTTTCAACCAGGGTTGGGGGAGTGGATCTGTCTTACAGGAACTGCCAGTGGCACTGAGACCAAGAGAGCTTGCAGGGTGGAGATTAACATTCCAGATAAGAGAATTTAGAAGGATCTCCAAACCAGTCAGGGGAAGCAGAAACACACTGTTAAGCCAGGGAATGTGGAGGGAGGCAAAAGGAGCAGGAGGCATGAAGACGCCTGTAAAAGTTAAAAGTGCATTGGCAACAGGACAAATCATTAGATTTCACTTTTTAGCTTCCTGCCATTGAATGAAATACCTAAAAGCCAAATGATAAACAGGTGGGTTCTGTTCTTGACTGTGACCTCCTTTACCCTTCCTGTCTTTAATTCTCCTATCTCTGACCTCCTGTGGTGATAAGTACTTGGGCTTAAGCACTTTTCAAATAAAGTCGAAATCTCACCCACTTCTGCCACTTAACAAGCTGTGCCACCTCCGATATTACCCTTCTAAGCCTCCACTTCTTTGTCTGTATAATGGAGAAAATAATTTCTACTTTGCAGAAGTGTTATAAGGATTAAATGGTAGGAGGTATGTAAAGCTTCTATTATAGGGTCCGACATGGTGAATTTGTGATGCTATAGTTATCAACCTGGCTTCTTACCAAGGGTCTGACAGCACTGGACCTAGGTTTGTGTCCTGTAGGAGCCCATTATTTTATTGGCTTCTAATTGGAAAGGGTCCCTGGAAGGTACCAGTTCTCTGGATGTTCCTAGCCTGGCATCTTGGCACTCCCAAAGCTGAGGTTTGTCATTTCAGTTGTCCCCCCATGGAGTGCTCTTTAGTTGTCTCAGTCAACCCAACTTTTAGTTTGTCCCTTAGCCTTTTATTAACCTTGTTAAAAGGTCTAAACTCTCTGTAGGAAACAACCTCAGCAGTATTTCATTCCCACTATTCAGTGATTCCTGCACAACTCAGGGACAATTTTAGGCATGATTCACATTATGCTGGATGACCAAGAGTTAACGCAAGAGCTAGTGAAAAAAAATTCTGATGTTACCTATTTTTAAACTACAGCTATTAAGGTCCAACATAGTTTTTCTGGGCATTAAGCATTTGGCTAGGTGTTTCAACATCAGCTGATATATAGGATAATGCACTTTGAATTCAGTCCAAACAGCATATTTAAATAGCCAAGTATCATTTTACTATTCCCAGGCATGGGATAGGAAAAAAAGATGTTTCTAGCTATTTTTTTTTTCCTTCCATGGAAAATACATACATTCCACCCTGCGTAAGAGAGACCAGGATCTGTAAACACAAACAATGAGGAACTCACTTTAAAACAAATAGTTGGTTGCAATAACTGTGATCTAGGAGGAATAACTGACCTTTACTGGCATACAGTTTGCTTTGCCTGAGGAAATTCGATTTTTCAATGTAATGTTCTTGGGTAAATCTCCATTTTTGAGAGCATTTTTTTATGTGTGGGGCTGTCAACTTCTGCCTTGCTCTGCCTGCCCTTGTTTCTCTTTCATTGCAAATTGAAAATATCCTACTCTAAGCACTTCATTTCTAGTGTCATTCCAGCTCAATCTGGTGGAGGCAAGACATGCCGGGCGAATGAGATGGCCACAGGCCAATCTTGAGCCTACTCCTTGACCAGAAACTCCTCTCGCTGGCCACTGAGGGTCTTCTATATTTTACTGGCTATAAAATAAATGTAAAGAGATCAATGGCAACGTTGCCACACAGTCCTTACCATTATGACTCTAAATTTTCCATTTTGTAAAATGGAAGAAGCTGTGCGTGTTCCAACATCATCACTTTGAAATGAGATGTTTAAAACCGTGAGAGAATTAAAGATGAGATCAAAATATCTAAGATTTGATAATGTAAGAAATGTAAGGATAACCATTTGAGGTGAATACATCTTTAATTATTTTTTCAAGAATTCCTTTTTATTTACAAACCAAGGCAGCATTGCCATGATTATATATAAAGTTACCACACTGAAGGGAGATGAGCTAGAGAGGAAGACCTTCTCCTAGAGCAGTTTTGTGGGCCTGGAATGTTGGCACCAGATGGCCAATGATTCCGTTAGGTTAGGTCCATGTGCAGACGCCTGTGACTATCAGATGGCAGATACCCATTTGTGTGAAGATTGGTAATTGTGCCAGATGCCTTCTTAGAATTCCTTCTACTCTATAACTCTGATCCTGTTTTTGTTTAATTTGAGTGGTTGATTTTTGCAGTTTGAGTTTAACCACTTTCTTCCCCACCCTCCCCCCCTGAAAAATAAGAAAAAAGGAAGTCTCTTGTGAAAAATACTTGGGAGGCAGCAAATGTGGAATTTGTATAGATAAAGTCATTCTTTGTAGGCTGAGGCTGGATGGAGGACACAACTAGTAACTATTTTTGTGGCTCACTTTTGCCAGGTGCTTTCCATCATCTCATTTTCTGCTCAAGCAAACTTGAAAACATTGAAGTATAATATTTTATTGGTAAGAAAACAGAAGCTCAGAGAGGTTAACTGACTTCATTGAGATACATTTGTGAGTAAGTGGCAGAGATAAGATTTGAACCAAGTCTGTCTAACTCTAGACCTCATGGTCTCTCTGTTGAAACTCACTGCATGGAGTGGATATTGTTTGTAGTGGAGGAAGAAACTAAATCAAATAAACAGTAGGACTTGTAGATGTAACTGCCAGCCTGAGCATCTGGGAAAACTTCCTGGAGGAAAGAGAATGATAGTAAAGCCCTGAAGGATGAGAAGGGCTCTGGGAGAAAGAGATGAGGGTTGGGGAGAAGTGGTAGGGAGAGGGGTAGGTTGTAGGCTGCAAAATGAGCGAACGAATGAAACGAAGGAAAGTGTGTTGTTCAAAAATGGTAGAAAATTCAGTGTGACTCAAAGGTAAGCTGTGGGGGATGAAAAAAGAGTGTTCAAGGAATGATAAGACTGAGAAGGTGGGCAGAGGGCTTGAATTCCACAGTGCAGCGTGTGATTCAATTCCAAGTGGCTTATGCTGTCAGTGATGTGAGTTCAGAGGAGGGAAAAAGAGGAATGTGAGCATTTGTTCCTTGAGTCATTTTTGTGGAGGAAATTCTATTCTGACAGTGCCTTCCCTGGCTCTGTCTCCCCCAGGTGACCTTTAAAACATAGACCCTGGATCTATGTGTGGCAGAACGCTTAGCCTGTCAGCTAGTGGATCAAGGAAAATTCTGTCATTCCTCAAACCCAGGGTTATCTGCTACCTCAGCCAGCATAGCTGCCAGAGACCCTGGAGGAGTCTGAAAGGGCTTACCCATTTGTGGGCTTATCAGGCAAAGCAGCTCAGAGGTTGTTTGTGAGAAAGGCAAGATATCAGGCTTCTAAAGGGAAAGAGGAAGGTGACAGAACAAAACACAAAAACTATGTCGGTGTGTATGTGTGCATATATGTATATGTATGCATGTGTATGTATGTATATATTATATGTGTATTTTTTCTTCTTGGCTGGGCCTTATCATTTTGCTAGGTATCTCTATTAAAAAAAGGGATTCTTCAGTTAAAAGAAAATTGACATCAGGACTGAGGTGGGGAATTTCTTCACTCTCACTCAACCAAGGCTGTTTTCAAAGACACATGGTGTCAGATGAGTTGGCAGGGTTCAAGTCTGAATACACAGGCAGATGTCTGCACTGGGGGGTTCCAAGCAGGGCCAAGCAAGCAGGCAGCCCTTTTGGCAGACAGATTTCTGACTTCTGTCCCAGAAGGCGTGAAGGTCTCATGGCACACACATTATATATAATAATATATATTATTATTATATTAGTTGGGGAGAACTTGCGTAGGTTCTCATTTGGCCTATCTGTGTGCCTGTGCAGCAGTAGGGTCGAGTATAGATATTCGTAGACAGATTTAGCAGTCAGAACTATGTTAAAATTAATTTATTTAGCACACATTTATTAAGCACATATTATGTGCTAAGCCCTGTGTTAGAAGCTGAGGCTAAACTAGAAAACAAGAGAGAAAATGTCCTTTCTGCACAGGGCTTGCATTCCCTCTTGATCTATAAACTCCAAGTCATTTATTCAACATCATTCACAGAAAACCTTCTCCAAAAAGGGCTCTATCACAGAGGTTGGCATACTATGGCCCATAGTCCAAATCTGACCTACCACCTACTTTTGTACAACCCAAGGATTATTATAAGAACAGTTTTTACATCTGTTGGGGGAAAAAAATCAAAAGAAAAATATTTTGTGACATGTGAAAATTACATGAAACTCACATTTCATTGTCTACAAATAGTTATTGGAACACAGCCATCCCCATTTATTTATATATACAGTTGGCCCTTGAACAACATGGTTTTGAACTGCACGAGTTCACTTACACATGGATTTTTTTTTTCTAGTAAATCTCTCCTCCCTCCACTTCTACCTCCTCTACCTCTCCTGCCTCTGCCACCCCTAAGACAACAAGACCAACCCTTCCTCTTCCTTGTCCTCCTCAGCCTACTTAATGTGAGACAAGGAGGATGAAGACCTTTATGATGATCCACTTCCACTTAATGAATAGTATTTTCTCTTCCTTGTGATTATCTTAACATTTTCTTTTCTCTAGTTTACTGTATTATAAGAATACAGTGTGTAATACATATAACATACGAAATATGTGTTTGTCAACTTTATGTTATCTGTAAAGCTTCTGGTCAACAGTTGGCTGTTAGTAGTTAAGTTTTGGGGAAGTTAAAAGTTACATGTGAGTTTTCAACTGCAGGGAGAGTCAGAGCTCCTAACCCCTACCTTGTGCAAGGGCCAACTGTAGTCTGTAGCTGTGTTCTTACTACAACAGCAAAACTGAGTAGTTATGACAGAGATTGCAAGGCCTGAAAAGTCTAAAATATTTACTGTCTGGCCCTTTATAGACCCCTGGTCTAAAGTCTCTGCATTTCCTTACAACGTTCTCCTCTCAGTTCACTCCAGTTAGGTTCGGTCCCCATCCTTTCGCTGTGGCTTTTCTTGTCAAGCAAAGCAATATTTTTCATGTTGCCAGACCCAGGGATTTCCTGTTACTTGATCTTTCAATAGCATTGTACACAGGTGGAGTATTCTTGTCATGCTTTTTCCTCCTGGCTTCCATAACACAATGTCCTCATTTCTTCTTACCTTACTGCACCCCCCCGCCCCCTGCCGTGCCAACCCTCATTCTCAGTAAATCAGGGGGTGTAGAAAAGTCCGTGGTAGTTATACAGTCTGTACTTGTCTCATATGAGACATCTAATGGTATAAAACCACTCCACAGAGCTATACTCACATCTGCCCACATCTACCTGCAGGCTTGTTCCCCACAAGCCCCAACATTTCCTTGTTATCAGCTACACAGCAAGGGAAATACCAGTGTATCATAGGTGAGATTGAGTGTGTTCAGGGTGGTATGGCTGTAGACAATGTCAGTGCCTTTTAGGATCACTGTTTGTATCTTGTGATTTGGTGACTACACTCAGAACTCCATCCTGTTCCTGGATATCCATCCAGATATATCTGGTTTAGAGGAAAGATGTGTACTAAAAAGTCAGGTAGTTGTTTTGCTGCCACACAATTCTTTATAACATGAATTCCAGAATGGTAGAAGATGTAACCTTTAGTAGGAAAGACAAAAAACAAAACAAAACAAAAAAAACCTCATTAGTCTGAAGCACAGGTAGAAGCTTTTATCACCCTATGTAAAGGCAATGAAATGCAAGGATCTGTACCCAGGTGTTCCTCCCAGAACAGGACTTCCTCAGCCTTGGGCAGGTTGCATTTCCTGCATGTGACTCTAGTGTCACCTGCATTATCTCAGAACTACTAGGTAGATTTCCACTCATGGGATGGAGGGTAGTTTTGTATTCTCGGGGGCATTCTTCAATCCCTCTGAGCTGCCTGTTTGGATTATCCGTGTCTCCTGGGGTTCCCTTTATTGTTATCAATTGTTCTCGTTTACAAAGTTGTGAAGGTTTTGAGTGGTATGCCCTAGCCCCATATTCCATGTTAAGTCTTGTCATTTTTAAGTCTCATTTTATAAAACTTGAGGTTATATATGTATGTCATGTTACCTTAGTAACACCTGTACTGTGCAAAGGGCAGGGTTTGCTAATGTTATAAAACTAGAATTTAGGGTCTTGGGGTCTGAGCGAAGCTTTTAGGAGACCCCTAGCACAAGTGGGTGTGTCACTTAAATGGCATATTGCTTTTTTAACCTATGTCTTAAAATGGTTATGGATTAGAAGATGCAAGGATTTAAAAAAAATTTTTTTAAATGATTAAGGAATTCTATTTAGAACATTTGAACTTGATTACCTTTGGTTGATAAATGTGAATGTTTACACTGGTGGAGCTAAGAAGGAGCCCTGGATCCCTGTTCCCCCAAGCACTGACTGTCTCCCTCTCAGGCACGAAGTGACACCAAGGCACCCATTTGATTCTTCCAGGTGAGCAGCGGCTCCTCTGCTTGTCTGTGGGATTGTCACTCATTATAGTCTCAAACCAGAGCCCTTGGGATTAGCTGGAGGCTTTGTCCTTTATTTTCTTGTCTTCTCTGGGAACAATAGGGTCATTTTGAGTTTTATTGTTTTCCTGCTTGGTTTCCTTATTTAGTTTAGAAGGATTTCCTAGAGTAAATACCTCCCTCATCTCTACCTGTCATTTCCAGGAGCAGGTCTCCCCTCCTGTGCACTGCACCGGAGAAAGGCAGCTGGTGCAGGGGGCATCGTGAAATGTGGTGAACTGGCTACAGTCTTTTTCAATCTGGCATAGGATAGCTTTCTTTACTTCCTATTCTACTGTGCAGGGAGTTGAATATTTTCTGTGAAATCACATTACTCTGAAAAAAGCATCCAGTGGATTTCAGTTACTCCTTGCACGTGTGGTGATCAAGTGATGCATTATGGGGTGGACTGATAATGGGTGGGGTTTGGGAGGAGGGAGGGAGGAAGATATAGCATCATCTCAAGGCCTGGAGACTTATCTCAAGCTGTGGTATCAAGTGAGTGGCTTAACCCTGGTGTTTGTTCTAGAAGAATCTCTAAAGGATCCTGTATAATTTTTAACATATTTAAAAGTGTACATTGAACTCTCCCCAAAGAACAATTTCATTAATTGCTGGTGTTACAAGCTAGAGTCATAATCCTTTTCTTATATTACAGAGCATGCTTCAACCAAAGTATCTTCTTTATATACTCTCAAATTAAGGAATAATTTTAAAAAACAATTATCCGGAAATATCTCCAAGGATGCCGTTGACATAATTCTCTTCTTCAGATATCATGGGGTTTCCAAATGTGATCTGTTTGTAATAATATTATCGTTCACAAGTTTCTAAAGGCTTTCACTTAATCTTTTTTTAAATAGTCAAAATATTAATGAGCAATTCCTCACACTATTGGGACACCTTTATTCCAAGAGAGGTTGCCTAGAAGGGGGAAATGACAATCACACTGGTATTTTGACATCATCAAACTAAGATTATAGGGATTTGTCTCAATTAGGAAATTAGATTAGGAGGAAACACAGACGTCACATTGAGTTATTGTCAGTAGTGTTCTCAAGTTGGGAGTACTGGAGGGAGCATGTGGTTCCTGGGTTCTACCTTTCCTTCCCTCCTAATAACTTCCTTGTTACTTTCAAAGGCCCCCAAATCTGCCAGTGGCTCCTCCTTACCTCAAGAACAGTGAAAACTTTCTAACATGACATGCAAGATCCCAGCTGTTCCATACCCTGTCTCCCCACCTCCCCTCTCCCCTTCTGCATCTCCCACTGCAGCCCCATATGTGTTTTATGGACAAGCCATACAGAATTCTCATGATTCTGTAAAGAAGCCATGCTATTTTTATGTCTGTGGTTTTGGACATGCCTCTTGCTTCTTTCTGGAGTGCCCTTGTACCTCTTGCCTGCCTGGAGAATTTCTTCTCAATACTCAAGCTTCAGTTTAATGGTCATGTCAGTGGTTTGAATGACGATATTTCCTCTGAAATTCATGTTGAAACTTAATCCCCCGATCCAACAGTATTGGGAAGTGTGAGCTTTGGGTGGTGATTGAGTCATGAGGGCTCCTCCCTCATGAATAGGATTAGCACCCTCATAAAAGGCTTGAGGGTGAAGGGAGCACCCTTGCCTTCCCATTCCTTCTGCCATGTGAGGACACAGTGTTCCTCCCCACTCTGGAGGACGTAAGACACCATCTTGGAAGCAGAGAACAGCCACCACCAAATACCAATCCCATTGGTGCCTTAATTTTCCAGCATCTAAACTGTGAGAAATAAATTTTTATTGTTTATAAATTACCCAGTTTGTGGTATTTTGTTATAGCAGCAGAAACAGATTAAGACAGTCACCTTAATGAAGACTTCTCTAACCCTCGCTCTCTGCTCTGTACCCCCGGCCATGAAGCTATGATTTTCCTTCTTAGTATCACCAGAAGACCTTATAAACATGTCATTATTGTAATTAGGGAACAATATCCTGAGTCTTTATATACTTACTTTTCTTCTTTATTGGACTGTGTGTTTCTTGAGGGTGGGGACTGTATTTATTAATTTGTTTTGGTTTTCCTAGTGCTTAGGATAATATCTGGCACATAGCAGGCACTCCAAAAATAGAAAATATAAAATAATTTTATCAAGCAACACATATTTACTGAACTACTCTGTTTCCTACACCATGCAGGTGCTATGGGGAATATGAAAGAGGCAATTATTTCTCTACTCTTAAGGACTTTATGGCTTAACCTGGAAGACAAGACCAACATACTTGAAATAATTGGAGCATTGTTTGTCAAACAATGTTCTACAGAATGCTCATTGTGGGAGTGCTATATCAGAATTGGTTTTGTGGTCAATTAAATTTGAAATACCACGTGCTATATCCTCTTCTCAGAGATTTCAATGTATGCATAAATGCTTTGAGAAATATTACGATAAAGAAGCCTGTGTAAATTCTTAATGTCATGTGATGAGGGGTTCCTTTTTGTGTGCGTGTCACTTGTTAACATCCTGTGGCTTTGAGGAATACACTGATTTAGAGAATAGAAATAAATGTTAAACTTCAGAGATACAATTATATGCAAAGCAGTACAAAGAAAGAGTTATTATAGTGGGTTTGAAGAGGATAAACATCCTAGTATGAGTCTATCTTTGGGGAATGAAATAAAGGAATATTTTATCATCTGGATTTTTTTATGTTGCTTTTATTTTTCTGTTCCACATAGTGAAAATTGTTGTCTTCACCATAACCTGGGCAAGTTGGATGACTTCTCTGGCTGCTGCTGGAAGTTGTGGAGATCTTCCATGTGCCAGTATACCAAGAGCTCTACTTCTATTATTTTCTTGCAACCCTGGGTGTTGGAGATATCATCAGTCCTATTCCACATATGAGAAACCTTTGCGTAGACAGTGAATGTGATCTCCCTGAAGTTACAAAAATAGTCAGAGGCAGAGCCAGGACTCAAAAACCAAATCTAATACCAAAACCCATACATTTAAGCATTAGTCTTTCTGTTGTACTGCATCCCAAAGATGATAGGGACATTCCCAGGGAAGAATCAGCATGAAAAAATTTGGGGGCTACTGATGTTTCCTTCTTTTGCATAAAGAAAGTATGATAATTTTATGTGTCAACTTGCTGGACCATGATGCCCAGATATTTTATCAAACATTATTCTTGGTGTTTCTGCAAGGGTGTTTTTGGATGAGATTTACATTTAAATTGGTAGAAACTTTGAATAAATCAGATTGCCCTCCATACTGTGGGTGGGTCTCATCCAATCACTTGAAGGCCTGAATAAAACAAAACACTGGCCTCTCCTGAATAAGAAGTAATTCTGCCAGTGGGCAGTCTTTGGACTTGAACTCCAACATTGGCCCTTCCTAGGTCTCCAGTCTGACAGCCTTTGGAGTTGAACTGCAGCATCAGTTTTTCCTGGGTCTCTAGTTGGCTGGCTGGCTTACCCCGCAGATTTTGGACTTGCCAGCCTCCATAATTGTGTGATCCAATTCCTTAAAATAAATTTCTTTCTAAAGATATATACACACACACACACACACACACACACACACACACACACATACACATACACATCCTATTGGTTCTGTTTTTCTGGAGAACTGTGACTAATTCAGTGAGGAAATGAAACTCATATAAATACCCTCTGGGACTGCAGGTTCCCAGTCATGGAGATATTAGCCCAAAGGAGAGAGCAGAAACTGTTTCTTTTAGTGGAAAGGTCTGGAACCAGTGCAGCTCTAGAGGCCATGATATACCATCCTATGCTCCGGACCATTCTGTGGCCAATACCGTAGTTGAGGCATGCCCTGCACAAAGCAGTTCTCCAGGTCTTGAACTTCAGATGGCATTATCCACCGTCTTTGGAATTCTGCTTTCTTCTACGGGAGGTGAATTTCTACAGAATTTCTTGATCCATTTGTGGTGAATGTCAAGAACATCAGGAATGTTACTCGCCGTTGGTATGTAATAAACCTGGTGGTTTTGAATCAAGGCTTCATGGTTGGCGTGGATTCTAATTTTGGCTCTGTCACTTGCTAACCGTGTGATTTGGGGCAATTTGTTTGAGAGCTTTTGTCTTCGTTTCCTTGTCTGTAAAAGGAGAATACCAGGAGCTACCCCACAGGGTTTTGTGAAGATTAATTAAAACAATACAGGTAAGGTTCCCTAAAACTGGGAAACACAAGGGATCCACTAGTGACTGTAGTGATAATTATTATTACATCTTGTAAGATAATTATAGTAATTATATAATTATTATTATATCTTATCAAGAATTGGTTTTCCAGCCATGCTAGGTAGTATGTTCAAAGTCCTTTGATTTACCAGACCTTCATCAGTATAATTTTTTATTCAAACCTGACTGTACCACATCTATACATCTTTAACTAC
This sequence comes from Lepilemur septentrionalis, assembly GCA_963573855.1. Lineage (NCBI taxonomy): Eukaryota > Metazoa > Chordata > Mammalia > Primates > Lepilemuridae > Lepilemur > Lepilemur septentrionalis. The sequence continues at coordinate 12,591 of CAUYMX010133905.1, read as the reverse complement.
CTTCACTATTTTAATTGCTGGACATGAGGTACCTAATATGATCCCTGCTCCTGAGAGGCTTGGAATCTTTTATAAACCAGTTAGAACCAATTTCTAAGACTCCTTAGTTTCTAAGGAGTTTTGTTCTTAATTGTTAGTTTCTAAAACTCCAAAGGCCCCTTACTTTCATAAGATCTATATCCTTGCTCAAGCCCAAAGTTGAGGAGTTAAACTTTGATTCCTTCCCTTTCTTTACCCCTCTTATCTTCTCCACTAGCAAAATCTTGTTGATCTCATCTCCGTATGTGTGTTCCGAATCTGTCTTCTGTCTCCTTTGCATCACCACTGCTAACACCTGTGGAATTTAAGCTGCAATAAAAATTGTATGCTTCTTCTTGTTTGGTTTGATTGAAAAAGGAACACCCAAGACAAAGAATCCTACACTGAGAGAAGTTGCTGTGGAAATTTTGCTTAGACAGCTGGAGTGCTGTTTATGAAAGGCTTTACTTTGATCTGGATAAGAAATTGAAACTAAACATAAGCTTTGATTATCCAATTAATCGAGCTGAAGGTGGATCCCAATAAGACTAAATTTAACTGTGTTTTTCTCCCAGACCCTAGTGATAGACTTCCTCTTTTGAGATTTTGTTTTATCTCCTATCAAGACAGTTTCACTGTCAAATTCTTTTTAACTTACTGAATTTGCTTTTAAGCACTTGCATTGTAACCTTTGATCTCTCTTCCTGAAAAAAGTGGGTGGAATCATGAAACATTGAAGTGGTATTGATTCCTAAAACTTGTACTTGCTTTTCTTTGTTTATGTTGTCAATGACATCACCAATGTTTTTGCCCTCTACTTTTTAAGCAAACACAATGTTTTCTCCCAAACAAATATGTTCTCTCCAAAACTTTCCACGTGGGGAAAAAGTAGTTCAATCTCCATTTCTTTTGGCATCCATTAGTTTTAGAATAAAAAATTGACTATGATGTTTCTGGTTTAAAACAAATGTGGTTAGTTTTTTTGCCAAGCACCCTAGTCTACATCCCCATCACTACTCACGCAGGTTATACTACCACCAGCTAACCAGTGTCTCTGCCTCGCTCTGCTCTGCCATTACCCAATTTGACATAAAAATATCCGAGTGATATTTTAAAACCTTAGATGATATTACTTCCACCTGAAAATTGTCTATAGTCATCCTGGCCCATTCTGTCCCTCTGACTCGGTCACTGGTTTCCAGCCGCACTATTCTAGCCACATCCTGGACCACCCCAAGATTATTCCCACTTTTGGGTTTTGTACTGCTGAACCCTAGTTTGTTTTACATCTGTCTCCTCCTCATCTTTCATGTCTCATCTCAGAGACATCACCTCTTCAATTACCTGCTCAAAGTGAATCCACTCTGTGGCTTGTTGCTATCACCTTACCCTGTTTAGTTCCCATTGTGGTACTAGGCTCAATCTCAAATTAGCTAATTTATAATATTTGATTTTCTGGTATATTCTCTTTGTCTTCCCAGAAAGATTATAAGCATGGTGACCTTGTCTGTCTGGTTTTTGACTGTATCTCAAGCACCTAGAATAGTTCCTGGAGCATAAATATTTGTCAAATGAATGATTAGTTTCCTAGGCATGTTTCCTAATTGTATTCCCATCATGAACATATGTGTGCTCTTTGACTGGGGTCTCTGACCCTAAAGATTGGGTCACCTGAATATACTGAAATAAACAATGCCTATTATTGCCCATGTCCTCATATTTTCATGCAATGGGTTGAATTCCTCTTAAGTCATAATGGGCTGTCATAATGTATTAGGTTATATGTTGGTGAGAAAGTCTGGCAGCATCTAAGTACACACACTCTTTTGTGGACATCCTGGAAAATGCAGGAATGATGGGCCCAGCAGGGATGCTGTTGACTGAAGCCGTAAATGTGGAGACCTCTGAAAACCAGGGAAAAGTTCTTCCTTGCAACCCCCCCACCCCCAGTTTCAGCAGTCACATCAAGTCTTCCTTAAACTTATTCTTCAGCACACTCTATCCTTCAGGGTATGGACCTTTGTAGCCTAGGAGAACAAAGGCAACAAATGACAGATTCTGTCTAGTGGTTCTGCCTAGTGTGGCTGGAATTTCATTTCAATAAAGCAGATGACTTCTGAGGGAGCTGAACTATTAATTCATGTGAAGGAAGGGAGGAGGTTAAATGTGGTGGGGCTGTCATTTTGAGCAAGCAATGCCCTTGCAAGACAGATGATATCATCTTCCCTTTTCAATAGCCTTCCTGGCATCTAATTTGCATGAGTTGCGAGATAAAACTCAGTCCTGTCTCCTTTGCAAATCTGGAAACATAAGGGACAGACACTGAGGCCTCCATCAACAAATCCAGAGAGTGTAGCAAGGTTAATTCTTCTCATTTAGAGACAGAAATGATGCACTGGTCACCTCCTGGATGAGGCAAAAAAAAAAAAAAAAAAGACCTGTGAAATTACAGGGCCATCTACTTAAGTAAATACTTTCACAGCTCCTGAAATCGAACAGTCAGATAAGAAAATTTATTGCCTGCAAATTGAAGGTGTCTGTAGAAGACCACTCCTTAATGAATGAATAAAATTCTTATCAAGGGAAGACCAATCAGCAGGTTGACGGTCTTGGCTTCATGATATTTTTTGAAAAGTTACCAAAAGTTTATCTGTTTTGTTGTTGTTGTTGTTGTTTTTTTTAGTATTATGTTTCCTGTTCTTCACTGGACTCCTAGATCTAGGGCATTCATTGACTCAGGTTAAAGGGGAAAAAGAGAAAGCTAAAAACAAATGAACAAACAGCTTCTAAATTTTTTCAAAAGAACAGCCTAGCCTTCAAGAGCACTCAGGGGATAAACAATAGAGCTGGAAGAATACAAGGTGAGTCAGAGCCAGAACTCAGGCCAGGAGACTAGATAGGATTCCATAGGTTGGGAGGTGGAAAGGAGTGAGGAGAAACAAGGTGATGTGGGCTTAGATATTATAGGTTCTTGAAAAAGCAGGGGTGAGGGGTCTCTGTAATTTGGGATGAGAAGGGCAATAAAAAATGATAAGTGTGTCTAAAGATTCTGTGTGCTGTTTCCATAATAGAATCTCACAGAGGTGTCAAGACCCCAGAGAGGAAACGGCAGTGAGCTGGGTAGATGGGACCTTAAAAAGCACACAACTCCCACCGCCCAGCCTGTCCCTGGAGCAGCAGAGTAACCCTGTGTGCCTGTGAGCACAGAGATAGATGAGGCTCAGAAAGTCTCATGGATTTCCTGCAGCTCTGCATGGGATGGGCCAGCTGAATGATTTCCTTGCACAGAGAAATGTGCTGAAGTAGGCGAGGGAAAGCTAGACGTTGTGAGACTCAGTGGAGGATGAGAAGCTACTCAGAGTAATCCAGTGGATGGATGAACAAGAACCAGAAGAGAGTGAGGCATCCATGGGGCCAGTAAGGATTAGATAGTGACATTGAGACTCAGTGCAGCAGAAGATGTTGGTGCATTATCACTGCAGTGCAGGTCATCATAACAGCCTGACTTTCAACTGCTCGAGGGCTTTCTTTGGGGGCTAGAACCTGTTCTGCTTCTGTGCCAGGCAGGCCAGCGGTGCTGGAGTATTAGTGCCACTTCCACCCCCAGCAGACACCCCTCAACCAGTAGATTAATGGGAGCTAATGTACAAACAAACAAGGTCTCTTGCACTCAGGTGGGATAACTCAAAGGAGTGTGTTCTACATCGACCCTCAGAATTTCCAGCAGGATAAAACTCATTGCCTATGGCCTTCCCTCCCCCATATCCCTTTCTACTCCCCTGCCAATGTTTCCTGGGATCACCTCCAAACAAACTATGTGCACTTGAATCTTTGTCACAAGATCTGTTTCTAGGGGAATACAAACATACACAATTAGATTATATATATATATATATACACACACACACACACATATACCCCATCTTACTCCTCCCCTGCCAAGCCCTGACACCGTGTAATTTCCTGGAACTTAGTACAACTTAACTAAAGAAGAAGAAACTTTAAAATAACTAGATTATAGCCAATCCATGTATCTTAAGTTTTTATTATCTGGAATGATAACTGAAAATAGAATTTTAATTCAGTTTAAGAAAAGACAAAGAAGGTTATATATATCTGTACACTTGAGTTTTAGCTAGAGATTCTTACCTATTCATTTATGGATTGACTTGTTCACAAAATGTATCTGTCTATTCAGAAAGGGAGGCTTCCATACTGTCAGGTATTGCTTTATTCCCTGCTGTTGTTGTCTCCCCTGGCTTCCCACACATACATATATGGAAACTCCCCTGAAGACCCAGGCCTTCTGAGGTTCCTGAAAACCTTATAAAAGCCAATCCTAGAGTAAATTAGAAGATTCAGTCATCTTCCCACCTGGCATGGCTAAGCATATATAGTGTACTTGGATGCCTATGACCTTTGAGTTGCTGTATAACCTTCAAGAACTTTTCATTCCAGGCACCACCCTTTGCTGACTGTAGAAATGTTACTGCCTTGGTGCTTACTCTACAATCTGGAAACTTTCAGCAGCAGAAAAAATATATTTTTAATACCAAATTATTTTTATCTGGAATTTTATTATCCCTCTTGGCTGATTGGGTCATGCTCAACAGTTAATTTCTTAATGAAGCTTCCAAAGGAATTTAGTGCGAGTCAGGATTAGTTACTTCCTACAGCCTTACTGCCAGGTTTTTAAGAAAGTAAGTCTCAGGTCAAATTCTACTGCAAACACATTCCTTTATTAGAAAATCACTTTATGGAGGAGGAGGTACAAAACAATTTACACAATCTGCTCTGTAACCTCTGTGAAATCTCTACTTATTGCACTTTTGTGTATTCTGACCATCTGCATGCATCATGTCTGTATCTTGTAGGATGCAGACATGACATTGTCTCAGAGGTAGGATTCTGTTCATCTTACAGTTGGCATCAAACAGAAGTCCCCTCAATAAAACTTGAAGACCTTCTAGGAGTCAAGCCATAGGGGCTGTCTCTAAGGGAAAAAGTCAGAAGTCTGTTCAGATTCTTACAGGCTGTTCTTGCAGGATATAGCTCTAAAATATTTTAGCCAATCTACATATGTTAAACACTTTTAATTTTCCTAGAGTTCCATATGTAGCACTCATCATGCTATTTAATATATCACACATTTCAGGAATAAAAGCCCATTTCTGCTACTTTCTGTGTTAATTAGCCAGCTTTCAAGTGTTGATTCAGATATGAATAATAGAAGCACTCATGGTAATTGCTTGTGGACTGTGACTTTTCTAATGTAACACCAGCTGACCACCCTCATTCAGGTACATGCATGGCTTCCTTTGCTTGCTATTTATCAGGGGAGGGATGCGTATAGTAGAAAATATGGAAAAAAAAAAGATGACTCTACATGGCTTCTGAGTTTCTTAAGTGTAGGTCCTAAGAGTACTGGAAAGGACACTTTCATATTCAGATTGTTAGGGAGAAAGCATCATGAGTATTAAGGCTTCCCTGTTCCCCATTGTAGAAAGAATTCTCCAGGTCTGGTGAAGAGGGAACAAGGGGGAAAGGAGAATGGATGTGAGGAAAAGTTTATTGGGGCTGAAGTCAAAAGGAGTCAGCTTGAAAGGTTTATTTGTTATTGAGTCAGGGTCCTTACACTTCGCAGTCTTTATGTGGCATGTGCCTAAGTGACCAAAGCCCATCGATGGTGCCGGTGATCATGCAGTGTTCCTACTAGTGATCGTGATGTATGTCCAGGGGCTGTGCTAGATTTTTTTTTTTTTTTTGTCTAGCGAGGACTTCTGTTCACCAGTCATTATTACATGGTCTACTGACCACCTAACAGGCAGATGCAGGAAACAAGAGTGCAAGAAGATAACAATGTTTTTAAGTGTCATACTTAAAGTGACATACATTGGTTCCATCTAAATTTCATTGGCCAGAAACTACAGATATAGTGCCAATTTAACTGTAGGTTGGACAAGAAGTATATTCTTTTTGGATGTCCAGGAAGAGGAAAATGAAATGAAAGTTGGTGAATGCATAGCATTGTTTCTGCCACAGAGAACTTTCCTAAATACCAGAATTTAATAGAATTTAATAGATGTATCTAACCATGGGTCACATATACTTGTAAAAAATCAATAGTGAAGCTATAATTATCATTCCACTTTTAGCATTCTGGACATTTAACTCCAATATCTTTTAATGTGTATACTTTCTTTTTCCAAAAATGACTTGAGAGGGCTTCCAATAAGACAAAGATAAATAATGGAGAAAGTGAAAAAAAATGTTAGTTTTGGGGCTTTCTTGACATTATGCTGGAAAACTTTAATGCTGTCATTTTTCTATTTAAGTGTAATAGGCTGGTTCTGTTTAGCAGGGGACATAATGCTTTTCTTGCATTGATTTTGCTTTTGATAATGTTTTATACAGTGGATATTACATAATAGACTAGATAGTTTTTTCAATAGCAATTTTACAAGAGATGACAAATTTTTGGTCTTCTCAATAAGTAGACATAATGTTAAACTGGCCTGTAATGGCATTTCTACAAGAAACTAAATATAATGGTCCTTGCACGTAGCTTTTCTGGTTATTTGACTTGATTCAGGGATAGAGCTAAGAGGATTGAGAGAAATGAATATTTATCAATTCTCTTAGCCTGTCTCTCTAAATATAAGTTGTCTCAGTGAGAATGTGGACATTAGATGGGTAGAATATAATATTAAGTAAAAGTACTACTATTCTGTGTTATTGATTCAAGGAGCTTCATATAGATGAAGATACATAAGTGGAAGAGTTAACATTTTGATAGGACAATTAAGGAAACTGACTTTGCATTTTTACCCTGAGCATAAATTTTATAGTAGAGGATTTTGAATATAGCCTTTTACATTTTTAAAAATATGGGTGGGATTTTGAATTAACTGTGCCAAGAGCCCATTCCTGTGTGATCTATTTTTCACAGAGGTGATTTGACAAAGCCTTGGAAGAATCATTTAGATTCCATGACCTAGTTCGAGATGATTGACCCATGCACTGTTTCCATCTGTGTGATCAAAGACTTTTGCAGCCTACCCCTGATGCTTTCAGCCAGCTGGTTATGTCCTTTTACTTATCCAAGTGTGAAAGCATGCTATAGATGCCTGAATGTTCTTTTCAGTTAGCACTTTGAATCTTACTCACTTCTTGACGTAATCTTCGTCTAAATCTAACCCTCTTCTGACTTCAACTTTTGACCTCTTCCCTCAAATCTCCTCCCATTTCTGACACTTAGTATTTTGCAATTTTTTAAATAACTTCTTTGGTCTCTTACTTTCACCTCTCTTCAGTAGATTTTGGCTGGTATGAAGCCTGCTTCTGCTTCTTTTTACACTGCCTTGGACAGGCTGTCACCCTCTAGTTTAAGGTCTCAGGAATCCCTTGCTTATCAGATGAACCAGCCCTACGTCCTGAAGGGGGTATTTCAACAAAGCTGAAGATAGTCTGTAATATTTATTAATATTCTCCATTGGGTGAATTTGAGGATACAAATATTTGAGGGTATACCATTTGAATCTGCAACCTGCCAATTCTTCATGAAGACAATGAGTAGAGGGCTACTCTTGTAAAAAGCATAATTTATTGTACTTTGAACCTATTCCCAAGAGACATATACCTGAGCAATTAATTTGATTAAAATATTTTGCAAGGGTTTGAGAATACTTTCTTCAGGAATATTCTTCAATGTATGGTGGTTAATCAGATGACATAATAATGGGTGGATTTACCATTTCACAATTTGGTGGAGGTTGAATTCTACATACATAGGGTAAATGTAATGAATTATAAAATTAGAGCTTTGTTGAATTAGAAAATCATTAAAACTCTATGAGTTTCTGTTTCTAAGCAGGTTCTATAATATCTGGTATTTTGATCTGTGTAAAATACTATGTTAATGCACATCTTAACTTGGATCATCAAATTGGCCAGATAACTTTCAGCCGTCTACACTGCTTTGATGTCTCTTTGAGCAGCTTTCGCTATCTGGAACTGGCTGAATAGGGCTAGATGGCTGGAAGTAAGGAACCATTCTACCCACTTGGTTGAATCCTCTGCTTTCATAGCCATATCTTCTCCTTTTCCTTTGGTGTTATGGACAAAGCTCTAGGGTTATTCCTTACCTGGTAGGAAAAGAGGTTGGGAAGAAATGAAGAGTCAGAACATCGTTCTTCAGAATGAGGCCATATGACCACAGAACTCTCTGGTGTGGTTAATTCCAAATGCTTCTGACTATTTATGTTCCAGCTTAACTTCCAGATTTGAACTTTTCAGAGCTTGTACTGCTATAGTTCTTTACCTGAAGCGAGATATGTATCCTGAATTTTCTGTGGTCCCAGACAACCAAAGTAAAGCTGACATTAACGCGGTCCCCAAAAGTTCACAAAGATTAATATGCTGCTGAATTATTTAAAAAGATCAACAATTCTTTATCTTGTCCATGTGCATCGCTTGGTTATCCAGCTAGCTTTGTGCAGTTATGATGAGAAGAAATTTTAAAGGTAAGGTTAGTCAGAATGTCCCTCTTAGTTAAAAATCAGCTCAGGGAATACATACAAATGTGTACTCTGTGGAAAGAGAACTGACCACACAAATGTATTTCCATTCCTTTATGCTGATGCATCTCTTCAGTAACCTCACAAAATAACTTTGTTTGAACTGCAGCTCCTTCAAGAGCACTACTGTTAGTCAATGTCATTAGTCACCAGGGAAGGAAAAATAGGTGCAAAAGAAAAATGAAAGGTGGTCAAAAATCCTCAGGATAAACAACTAGTGGGACTGGATTGGCTTGGTAGTCCTGGGTTCTAGAATGCCACTGGGCTTTCTTTGCCGGCTGTCACTCTCCTTGCTCATACATTGGGTTAAGATGCTGCCATACTGTATTATTTTCTGCTGTAAAATGAATGCTTAGGAAAACCTGGGGCTGCGTGATGCTGATTAAACTGTTTGTTCTCAGCCTCTCAGAGGTAACCTGTGTAAGCAAAATCTTACTGATGCATTATTTCCATATCCTCGTCACAGTGCTAGCCTTTGTCAGTGCCATTATCTGGCATAGATTCTGAAACCTCGGTGGGCAATAAACACCTGAAGTGGCGGGAGAGGATAACAACATGCTTCCCTTCTGGGGATAACTTAGGTTAGGCTTTACTGCTGGACTCAGAGAAAGATAGCTGTAAAAAAAAAAAAAAAATTGGTGGGTGGATTTAGTACTTGGCAAAGGCAAAGGCTTGATTGAGAATCCTGGCTGGGGAGAGAGGCTGTGAGGCATCTTCAGTGAGTCTGCTGATGTGTCGAGCTTTTGACTTGACATATGCTGCTCCTTAGCTGCAAGACCTACAGGGAGCAGAGCTGTGACTGTCTCAAAAAATACTATGAGTCTGTGAAGCAAAGCAAGAGAATCCCCAAGACACTCATATTCCCAGCTGTGGGAGGTACTGCTGGGCTGCTGAGGACTGATGAAGAAAGGCATTCCAGAATGAAGGGAGAGCATAATCACACCTCAAGTAGAAGAGTATTTCATTTCAGGGGGAAAGGGTGTGGAAGGGGAGGAGCATCTAATGAGGCTGGAAAAGTAAGCAGGATTCAAATCATAATGAGCCTGCATATCATACTAAATGAGGACTTTGAGTTTCATTTTGTGGTTGTGTTTTAAAAAGAAAAGCAATGTGATTAGATATGGAATATATTTGACAGCAGCCCTGAGAGCCCATGCTATTTCTCCTGAGGGGTAGGGGTCTTCTAAGGATGTGGTTGGTGGGATTTATCCAAGGTATGGCTGGTAAAGGCTAAAGGCATTGGTAATCCAACAAGGTCCTCCACTAAGATCAAGGGATTAAAGTTAAAAAAAATTCTTTTAAATAATTTTAAAAAAACTTTAAAAAAATCTTGAAATAATTATAGATTCATAGGAAATTATAGATTCTCTGTAAAAATAATACAGAGAGGTCCTATGTACCTTTCACCCAGTTTCCCTCAATGGTAAGATCTTAATAACTATAGGACAGGATATCAAAACCAGGAAATTGGCGTTGGCACTATGCACAGAGCTTATTCAGAGTTTACCAGTTCACATGCAGTCATTTGTGTGTGTGTGTATGTGTGTGTGTGTGTGTGTGTGTAGTTCTATGCAATTTTACCACGTGGAGATTTTGTTACCACCACCACAACCAAGATACAAAAACTGCTCTATCACCTCAAAAATTGCTCATGCTACCCCTTTATAGTCACTTCCATTACTACTTTCCCTACCCATCCATCACTCCCTACTTACATCCCTAATCCTTGCCACATGCTAATCTGCTTTCCAGTTCTGTAATTTTGTCATTTGAAAATGTTGTATCAGTGGAATCATACAGCATGTAACCTTTCAAAATTGGCTCCCCCCCGCCAACTCTGGATAATGCTTTGAGAGTCACCCAAGTTGTCCTGTGTATCAATAATCAGGATATTTAAAAAGTGACAACTTTATTCTATTCTCACCATGTGTTGGTAACAATTTAGATATTTACTACCTTAAAATAGAGGTCAAAGAAAGTAAAATGGTGGCTAAATGCTAAAGAAATTTTGCATTACATTAAGAAAAATTGTTACACACGATGTGTCAGAGATCCATAGGAATTTGAGTGACTTTTTCTCAACTGTAATAGTCATAGGTAGATCTGTAATTTTTTTTTTTTTCCCTGTGACTTGCAATTTCTCTGGGCCTCTGTTCCTGTGCAAAATGGAAACCAAAGTAACATACTTCTGTTTTTTTCTGTTCAGTGTATTGAGAATCATGAATGATCATGAAAATCAGAAAACCTGGGTTTGTGTCTGGGCTCTGCCTTGCATATCTCAACCTCACTGAATTTCAGATTCTTCACGTGGAATGTTGGGAGGTTTGAAATCTGCCTTCTCTACCCACAGAGCCATTAATAGGATTAAATGAGATTATGTGTATTAAAGCAATATTTAAATTGTCAGAAACTATTTGAGTGAAAGGGATGATTTTTAATATTGACATGTCTTAATGAAGGGAAAAATATCCCTTTTCCATTCAAAGCCTCAGGTTTACAAGATGAGAGAGAGTTTGGTGTAAGAAAGAGCAGGGCAATCAAATCCCAGCTATTAAAAGCTCTGCCACTCTGAAAATTTAAATAAATGGTCTCAGGTTCAGTTTTATTTTTAATCTAAAAATGTATTTAATTCCTATTTTGAAGGATTTTGTGTTGACAGGAGATAATATGAATAACATTATCAAAATATATAAATATGAGATAATATGAATAATGTAGACATCAGTCCATCACAGGTGTTTACCAATGGTAGTTCTACCATGATTACAATTGCCAGTTGCCATTATTTATTTTTTAGGACCTGTGAGTTGATTCCTTTTGGAAAACACATGATTACTCAAGTCAGGTTCAACGCAACAGTTAAAGATTCTGTTACTTGCCCATAGTAACACATAGTAACAACTCTTGTCACATAAAGAGCCACATCCCTGTCCTGCCAGATTGGAAACGTGACATAGACTTTGGAGTAGAGAGATCTGAGATCAAGCCTTAGTTTTGCCACCCCTGTCTTGGGAAGGTAAAATAATTTTCTGACCATCAGTTTCCTTATCTATAAAATAAGACCTAGTAACACTTTGCCTGTGGGATGTTTTTAAAATTAGGAAAAATATCTAATGCAATGGCTGGTGTATAACAGATACTTAGTAAGTACACAGACCCCCAAATCATATCAGTTTAAAATAAAAAAAGATCAACAATCCTAGCGTGGAGTGGATAAATTACTTCTTCTGAGACTCTTGCTCTCACTTGTTACGTGAAGGATGGTTGAGATTGCAAATTGAAAACTGGTGGCCCAAGGGCTGAATCTTCTTCACAGATGTGCTTTGCTGGCCAACACATCGCCCTTTGGCTCTCTTTTTCTCTGTCTCTCTTTGTATCTTTCAATCTATCATTTGTTTTTAGTATTTTGAGCTTGAATACTTCCAGGGAAGCAAAGTTTTCCAACTAGTTCCACATCCCTTGCTGCTCTCTATTGTCTTACACTAGATTGCTTCCCACATTTATTCAGCTTTCTATGTATTTATTTGAATGTTGTAACTCCCTTACCACACCCCACAGAACTTGGGTCTGGAAACCTGGCTGCATATAGGGATGGATGAGTGAGTTAGTGTGGTTGGAGAGAAAGACTATTCAGGGGAAATGGCATTTAGGTTGAGAACTCCATGACAGGAAAGAGACAGTTTAACACTGATATTGGGAAAGAATTTTTTGCTAATGAAGGTTTACTAGGAAGTCAGGATGAGTTTGGTATGTTCCAGGAACCAAAAGAAGGTGGGTGGGAGCATAGTGCATAGATTGGGGGAGAGTGTATTTTCTTATGGAACTAACTCCAAACAAACTATATGTGTAATGATTTTCAGATTGGATTTTTATTTTATTTTATTTATTTATGTATTTATTTATTTCTTTATTTATTTATTTTGAGACAGAGTCTCACTCTGTTGCCCGGGCTAGAGTGAGTGCCATGGCATCAGCCTAGCTCACAGCAACCTCAAAC
>CAUYMX010133904.1:0-46079 GCA_963573855.1 Lepilemur septentrionalis | reverse complement strand
TCTCTTGCTAGCCTGCCGCTCATCTCCTGCTCAGTGGACCAGTTCCTAATAGGCCACAGTAGTGGTCCATGGCCTGGGGGTTAGGAACCACAAAATTATAGTATCCCTTTTTAATCTTGCAAAGGTGACATCTTCTTTCTTTCTTCAAATATGAATTTTTTTCAATTATTTTTTAGGAGAACTGTTATTCATTTTTTTTCTGTCAGATGAAATGTAACTCCTAAAGAATGAGCTTTCCTGGCTTGTAGGGTTTCAGATGAGAAATCTGCAGTCAATCTGACAGGCCTGCCTTTGAAGTTCATTTGTGGTTTTTGTCTGGTTGCATGGAGGATTGCTTCTTTCGTATTTACTTTGGTCAGTCTAATAACCACATGACGAGGTGATTACCTTTTCACGTTCAGTCTCCCAGGAGTTCTGTGTGCTTCTTGTACCTGAATATTGAGATTTCTGGCTAGACCTGGCATATTTTTCTCTAGTATTTCATGAAATAAGTTTTCCAGCCCTTGTGAGTGGCCCTCAGCCCCCTCTGGCACCCCTATCGACCGTAGGTTAGGTTTTTTTTACATAATCCCATATTTCCTGTAAACTTTGGTCTTGTCTCTTGTTTCTGTGTGCCCTTTCTTCTTCTGATTTGTTTAGCACATACGCATAATCTTCAAGCTCTGAAATCCTCTCCTCAGCATGGTCCATCCTGTTCTTAAGACTTTCCATTGAGGTTGGAGCTCTTTGAATATTTCCTTCATTTCCAGGATTTCTGTTTGATTCTTCTTTATCAATTCAATTTCTTTGGAGAATTTTTCATTCATTTCCTGAATCATTCTTGTGGTTTCTCTATGTTGGGAATCAATTTTCTCTTCAGTGCCATTGAGTTTTCTAACAATCCATATTCAGAAATCTTCCTCTGTCAGATTAATCATGTCAAGTAGGTTGCTATCAGTTGGTGATGATAGAGAATTTATTTTTGGAGGCGATTTTTCTCTCTGATTCTTCATGTTTCCTTTGATCTTGCGCTGGTTCTTTGTCATCTGGGTTCGTTGTCAAGGATTGGAGTTGCTGGGACTGGATTATGAACCACAATCTGAAAGGCTGCTTCTGTCTTTTTTCAGCCTCCAGCAGGGAAAAGGACTTGAAATTTGGCTTCTTGAAAATAAGGAGACTTTATAAGAACTTTCCTGATTAAAAATGTTCTGTAGCATAGAAACCTTTTCCCTTCCCCTATTTAAGCGTATTGTGAGGTGGCTTTTCGTGAGAACATGTAAGTTCTCACTACATGTGGTTTTAGAGGAATTATGCTGTGGTGAAGACTCAGTCACACAGACTATTTCTAAACCAAAATTTCAAAAAATGAAGCAAATAGAACTGTGACTAAAAGTCAAGATTCAGAACCTTACTGTCCTTCATGATCTAAGCTTTTAGGAGAAAAGATGAGATACTCAGTAAAGCATATAAATCACAACCTGTTTTAGGAAGATTAAAAAGTGCATTTTTTAAACTTTATTTGGGAGCTGTTACCAGCCTTGCTATTGGCATCAATTCTTCATTTAAAACAAACAAAAAACCTTTTTGCCCACTGAAAAGTGTTACTCAAGGCATTTGGTGTGAACAGTGACGCTTTCCTCTTGTGAGCAGCAATATAACCAAGAGATCACCGACTTGAAGCAGCCAGTCCTGGTCAGCCAGCCCAAGAGGAGGAGGGGCCCTGGGGGCACATTGCCAGGGCCTGCAATGCTCATTCCTGAGCTCTGCTACCTTACAGGTACCGTCGAATTTTGTTTACTTGGAAGGAAACCAGTAGATGATTTACCCATTCTTCTCAGAAGTCCTTCGACATTCCTTGACTCTCCCCTCTGTCAATTCCACTTCCAAAGCCCTTCTATTAAAGCTGCTTCATCTCCTTGGAATTCTCTTCTTTCACTCATCACCACCCTACACTCCAAATATTATTTAGACCTAATCATTATTTCTTTAACCATCTGCCTAAATATAAATATATTTTATTTAAAGGTCTAACTGATAAAATGCGTAATGATTTTAATGTGATGAAAGACTTAGCTGTTCATACAAGACTAACTCCGGAACAAAGGCAACGTGAAGTAGGAAGACTCATTGATTACATTCATAAGTAAGTCATCAATTTCACTAGGACACGGTTTCAGTTTTTTCTTTAGTATTTTGTGTGGGTTTTGGGGAGTGGCTTCCTTCTAGAGGGAGTGACAGAAAGTAACTTTCTCCTTTAGTATTTGCAGCATTTGGGGTGGGCTTGTTCTTCATGTTTCTAAGTGAGGCTACCTCATGTTCCTCAGGAAATAATAAAGTTAAATTTTGTAGCCTGCAGCCTTTCTAATTCTTCTGTTAGAAAAAGGTAACAGAAGAGTGCAATGTTTTTGAATAAACATGCTTTCTCTCTCTGCTGTATCAAGGGGTTTACTTTGAGGGGGAGATAGTTTGGGCATCAGAATTCTAAATTAAAGAATGCCCTGAGGAGAAGCGTAGAGGTGGTCAGAGAAAAATAGACTGTACTTACGGGTCTCTAGCATTCTCACTAGGATCTCAATCCTGAGAGAAACATTGAGGTTTATTGTAAGTTGGAGTGGATCTCTATTTGCATATATCTGTTAGCTTTTGCTGTGTTTCTTCTAAGTTTAGTAGCATGTAAATATGTTAAATTTACAGAGATGATAATGTTCAAAGGGAGCTTCGAGACTGGGGTTTGAGCTTTGACTCCAACTTACTGTCCTTCTCAGGAAGAATTTTGCAAGCAGAAAAGATTCACCAAGGTGGAAAAACAGTAAGGCAGTTTTTAAAGTTGTCAATCAAGTGAGATTTGGGTCAGATCATGATAAAGCAAGTAGGAATAACCTGGTTATGTGCCACATTGGTCCTTTCCTCGCCTTTCTCTTCTCCACCTCCCCTCTCTGTCAACTCACCAGAGCAGCCCAGGACTTCAGAAGTGGGTGTGCTCGAGGAGGAGAAAATGGGGAAGCGCTAGGGACTGTGGAGCCCGTAGCTTGGTCCTCACAATAATCTGTAAGACTTAGCTAAAAGGTGGCTTAATGCTTTTTCAATAACCTGAGTTATTTTAAGGTGTTGAATTCTTCTAACTATCTGATTGGGTTGATACTTTGCCACTAAAGTAATCTTTTACGTGGAAAATTCCTGATTGGCTTCTATTTTGCCTGGACCATTTGTTTGTAGAGGTAATATATTAAAAATTACGCCTTTTATAAATAATTTTCAGAAAAGGACAAGCAAGTATTCTAAAAATTTTTTATGTAATTTAAGTGCTAAGTGCCAAAATATAAAAAATAATTAATAGAAAACTCCTCTTCCTGCCTTCTATATGTTCTATGAAGAATAATTTAACAATGTAACTTAATATTTTGATTGCAATTATTTTTATTATCGCATCAAAATAATAAAAATATATATCCATGTGTTAGGAGTCAGGGAAATGGGCAGGACTCGTGGAAGACACTGGGTTTCTCCTCTGTGATGACTGGCGCGAGGCTGCTGTGCCTTGAGTTTGTGTTCACTTTCTGCCTTGCTGTGTATGGTTTGAAGCTTGCTTATAGCATCGAACACCTCAGTCGGGTTGCTTAACTTTCAAAGCCGTATTTTTTATATCTTCATCATGAAGAAAATAATAGCTGTCCTTATGAATTTTTAGAAAAGATTAAGGAGAATGCAATTAAAGCACTTAGGAGAGGACCTGGTACAAGTAAGCACTCCAGTAGTAGCTGCCCATATATTTTAGATAAAATTGCCATCATCCTTTGGATACATTTTTGTATCTTTTTCTCCCGTGGAAGACATTGTTATCTGTCATTCTAATTCAAATGTATAAAAGTAGTAGTACACTAAGTTTCAAAGTATGCCATGGTAGAATTATTGAAGACTTTTTGGCTTGATTACTGAGAACTTGCAATGGAATTTACAGTGTCTCTGAACTTTCTTCTAGTTTGATTACAATCCACAATTTGCAGATTGGTCAAAAGAAACAAGAGGTGCACCGTTAATTAGTGTTAAGCCACTAGATAACTGGCTATTGATCTATACTCGAAGAAATTATGAAGCAGCCAATTCATTGATACAAAATCTGTTTAAAGTTACACCAGCCATGGGCATACAAATGAAAAAAGCCATAATGTAAGTTTATCAGTTCATTTCTACTTTGAAAATTAATTAGCAGTCATTTGGAGAGTGTGGGAACTCTAAAGTGATGGAGCCACTTAAAACAATAACTAAGTTCCCTTAAACATTTTATATGGTTCCCTGTAATGCTAATAAACAGAACTATATTTTAATAACTAAGAATCAGTGGGAGAAAGGATCAATTCGGACTAATTCTCAAATGTATGTGCTTAAATTATTGCCATTGCTTGTATTAGAAACAGCCTTTTGCCTAAATGGCTATTGTTAGTGTTTGATTTTATACAGAAATGTTTCATGACCTGTAAACTATAGGAAAATGTTTATGGTACATTTTTTGCCACTTTTCGTGAATGTTGGATTATGTACTTCCATTCCAGGATTGAAGTGGATGATAGAACTGAAGCCTATTTAAGAGTCTTACAGCAAAAGGTTACATCCGATACCCAGATAGTAAGTAGCTAATTGATACATAGGCAGTTTTCAGTGATGAGATCTTTTAAAGGGGCATTTATAAATCTTGGAATCTTGAGTTCATCTTCCAGATGTTATAATTAGATTCCCAAACTAGCCACAAAATACATTTTGTTTGCATAAGGTAGCTAAACTAATGCTAGCTTTAGTTGTGTGCTTAGGAGTGTGTTACTGTGCTCTGCAAAAGGCATGGGAGGGCTGGAGAGAAACAAGACATCTTCAGTTTATTCAGACTCAAAGGCTTTAATTATTCCAGAAAATTTGGAAAAAACAGGCATAAAAGTAAAAACCAGCTCTTAGTTGTTCAGCACACATAGAAGTGTAATTGTATAGTTAAATAGAAACTTCCTGGACAGTCTGGTGTAAGATCTGTCTCAGTGAGTGGGCCAGCCCTGGTAAGCATGAACCTCAGAAGTTCGTAGACTTTAGTTGGCGTCCACATCACCCGGAAGTTTGAAAATGTAGATGGAGCCACTCTCCTGAGCTCTTTCATCTTTCGTCCTTGGATGTGCTGTTGTGTCTTTTGCCTGCCATCCAGGTGAGTGCAGGATGCCTCGGAGAAGGTGAGGAGCAGATGCTCCTGTTAGTAGAGTCTCACCGTGTCATGTGTGTTTATGGGAGATGCAGAGGGTCGGGGACTGGAGATGAGGGCAGCCACTTAAGGTGGATGATTTTTATCTGTAATCTGAAATTTTAGGTTTCTAGGTCCAATTTTTGGCTTTTTGTTTTTGTTATCTGTAGCATAGTCATTAAGAGTGTAAACTGCAGTCAGATTCCCTGGATTCATGTCCTGGCTCAGCCATTTGTGTGGGCTTTGAGCAAGTGCTTCTGGTTTTATTTCCTTCTCTGAAAACAGTTTGGTGATAATAATAGCAATAACAGTGAACCTTCATGACACTTCTGAGGTGAAATGGCATCGTCATACCTAGTGCTCCGTTTTGTCCCCAAAATTGTCCATGGACTGCTTAGGAAAGTTTATAGTTTGATCAGATTTTCAAACCAGAGCTTTAAAGTTTCAAAGTTATCCTCCTAACTGAATCATAAATTAAAACTGTGTGAAATCTTGTATTTGTGCACCTGTCAATGGTCACTAACTTGTGTTGCCCTCTTCCCTATCTCTAAATTAGTCCAGGCTGGTCCCATAAAGTATATTTAACTAAGTTCTGGAATTTCAATGGTATTCAGTTTCAAGTGATATAGTTTGCTTAACAAGATTTCTTTCCTTTATGAGCATTTGTCATTTGGTTGAATATAATGAGCAGTATCTCGAAGTTCTTACTGTCATACCAGTTAACTGTGGCAGAAATGAATAGTGAAGTCAGTGACGGTGCTCAGCATTCATACCTCACAGCTGGGCCTGCTTTCCTGTCCTCTCCCTTTAACTTAATCGTCAGTTCCCCAGTTCTTTGTAATGAGGGCATTTTGTTTGTTTTTAGGTTGTCTGTCTGTTGTCAAGTAATCGGAAGGACAAATACGATGCTATTAAAAAATACTTATGTACCGATTGCCCTACCCCAAGCCAGTGTGTGGTGGCCCGAACCTTAGGCAAGCAGCAAACGGTCATGGCCATTGCTACAAAGATTGCCCTGCAGATGAACTGCAAGATGGGAGGAGAGCTCTGGAGGGTGGACATGCCTGTGAGTTTTAATTAACTGGTAGATACACTTTTAAAATTGATACTTAAGGAAATGGATTTACTCTTCAAATGCTGTGCTAGTACTCTGTGGCATCTAAAATTATATTTGTTATTAAAGCTGAAGCTGGCAATGATAGTTGGCATTGACTGTTACCATGACACCACCGCTGGACGGAGGTCAATTGCAGGATTTGTTGCCAGCATCAATGAAGGAATGACCCGGTGAGTGAGGCTGGGCAGCTGTGGGTGACGGCTAGACAGAGGCCACAGAGGACTAAAGCTCGGGCTGGCATCTGGGGGTAGGAGGTGCAAGAGCAGGGTTCATACTTTATCCTGCTGGTTTCTCTATAGTACCCGCCAAAAAACTTAGAAAAGTTATTATTACCTACCCTACCCCTTCATTGGCCTTAATTCTGTAGTATTCAAACTGCATTTCAGTTTAAAATATTGTATTGGAGGGTACATCTCATTATATGTGACCATCTCTAAAAACTTATTTGTTTAATAATTTTTAGTAGTCACTGAAATGTAGTTTCAAGTTCTCATGTAGAAAAACCACTTGATGGGCCGGGCTTGGTGGCTCATGCCTGTAATCCTAGCACTTTGGGAGGCCAAGGCAGGTGGATCGCTCAAGGTCAGGAGTTCGAAAAACCACTTGAGTTTACCCGGTCACTTGTATTTCAACACAGTAAAATTATTTTTCAATGATTTTTCTGGGAACTAAAGGAATTGCTAAGAATAGGAATGAATGAAAATGGAAAGGGATATTAGTTAGCCTTACTAATGGGTGTGTTTTAAGGTCTTCTGTCTTTTGAAGGACTGAAATATATGTTGAGCAGTTTCTCAAGAGCATCCCAGTGAATGAGTGTACTTCTGTATGTATTTGGGTGTAAACTAGGCAGCATCTCTGCATATTATGGTTTACATTTTATTTTCTTTCCAGCAGATGGAATCATAGTGTTGATTTTTAATTAAAGAAAACTTAGTGATGTTGATAAGGGATACAGCCAGGGTTGCTGTATCTTGCTGTTTCTATTTATTTAAGGTTTCATAAAGTATTTGGAGATGTTAGCAGATGTCCTTAAAGGAAGTTACAAAGATGACACATTGCTAAGAGTGAAATATAGATTAATTCAGAAAGGAAAAACCTGTAGACAGTTGCATTATCACCCTAGTTCTGCTTTTCTCCAAATAGCTGGTTCTCGCGATGCGTATTTCAAGATCGAGGACAAGAGCTGGTGGATGGACTCAAAGTCTGCTTGCAAGGTTAGTCTCCTGAAGCTTTTCCATTATGGTCTCTAAACTGGGGTCTTCAAGAAATTATCATAAGAGCTATGTTACTGAAAAAAATGCCCAAATTTGGGAAAAACACACCATTTGTGTTGTAAGCATGAATTCATTTAAAACTTGTCTGGCTTTCTTTCAGCTGCTCTGAGGGCTTGGAACAGCTGCAATGAATACATGCCTAGTCGAATTTTTGTGTATCGGGATGGTGTAGGAGATGGTCAGCTTAAAACGCTGGTTAACTACGAAGTACCACAGTTTCTGGATTGCCTAAAATCTGTTGGTAGGGGTTACAAGTAAGCATGCAAATTGGTAAAGCATTTTCTCTCTTTAAAGCTACGCCTTCTTTCAAATTAGTGTCACAAGATAAAAAGGTAAGTGGGAACCTAACTTGATGGGTATAGTAGGGCTTCTGCGGTAATGGAAGGGGCAGAGGAATGTTTTTGTCGGGGATTTTTTTTCACAAGGGAGAGGCTGGGTTGACTGCTAGGGTAGTGTCATTCCTTCAAGGAGTAGGACATTAAGACCCCCATTACCAGTCCTCTGTCTGCTGCCTTTCTCACCTGAACCTTTGGAACGCAGGTATATGATGATTCCATACACTCATAGGCATCCACAGGATTGGTTATTGGAGTAAATATTCCAAATAGTCTTGACTTACTGAATACTTGTTTCCTTCCTTGTGGACTTGACTCAGTGTACTTCACATCGTGAAGTGATTGGCAGGCGTCTCGTCTCACAGGAGGAGATGGTTTTACTTTCTCCTCTTCGATGTTGTGGACAGCCAGGCACGGTGCTGTCTGTATCGAGTGCTGCGCTTCCTGTTTTTCATAAACCATCGTGGCTTTTGCCTTCCTCTGCTCTCCCAAAGACGTGACCGTCAGTGCCAGGGGACAGTACAATGCATGCCATTTCCAGACAGCTGTTCTAATAAGTACTTTGTTTCACTTTTCTATTTCTCTTTGTCAGATCTCTGAGCAGTTTGAGATCAGGGATGTTGTAGTAAGGGCTAAGTGCATAATATTAATAGATGAAAGATTTGTAGATTTGATTTTAAGATTATTTTGAAAATCTTGGAAGCTTGTTTGTGTGTGCTCACACATGCGTGTTTAAACACTGATTATTCTTGCCAGGCCTTTTCAGTCAGCACCTTGGATCATTATAGAGATTAGGGATTTTTGAAAGCCATTGGCCATGCCTGGGGCTTGGTCTGATTTTACGTGGTGTGTGGGATCAGCATCAAGAGCATGCTGCTGCTTTCTAGCTAACCAAGTGGAGGGTGCTTCCCAGTCATCTCTGGCCAAGTCCTAAAAGACCCCTCCAGTAACTTTATCCTAGACATTTTTAAAATGAGATTTTATGCTCGGAGTTCTCAGAGCAAGTCAGGGGTGTTTTTATCTTTTTTGAAATAGTTGTGTTTCAGATTAAAAGCCTAAACATTTTTTAATATTTTGAAAAGGAAGGTTAATATTTTCTAGCCCCTTAAAACTCTTAATGCTTGTATTTTCCTCAAATAGTGTTTTTGTTTATTTTGAGGGCTTTGTAAGCCTTATTTTGTAAGTTTCTCTTAGATTTTCTATCAGCATGGGGAGGTATGGCGTGGCCACAGGCAGCAGAGGAGGGTCTAAGACGGACTGCTGCTTTCTTAGTCTTCTTTTCTGTCACTCACTACCTGAGCACTCAGCACTCTCTAGTCTTCGGTGCCTTTTGCTCGTACCCAGAGTGAAGGAAATTTTCAAGAAGTGAAGAATAGAGGTGGCAGTGCAAGTTCATCTTATTCCCTTGAGCTGGATTTTTGGACTACTGGGAGTATACACTGTAGCCCTTGCCAGGGCTGCGTCTCTGGTTCTTTGGGTTTGATTCCCAGAAAGATTGGCAGAAATGGCTCCTGAAAAGGAGTTTCTGGCCCCAGTGAGTGAGTGCCTGTGAACAGTCATCCTCGCGTGCAGTGTTGAGCCTGGTGCAGCTGGTAGGGTGCACCTGCCGGCTCCTTTAGCTAATAGGAGTGCACTGTGGCAGGGAAGGGGAACCTAAATGGATTGCTCGGGCTAACACGTAACTGTCGCATGAAGTTGACTTCACATTGCGAGTTGTGCTGTTATCTGGTGGCAGGAGAGATTCATGATGAAGAACAACGTGTCTTAATATCAGAGTGGGGTTGATCCCAGTTTGCCTTCATTTGTGGAATAGGGGAATCAAGTAAGTGTTGAAAGGAATAAACTGAAATGTATGTAATGCACTTCACATGGGATCCAGTGAGAACTCAATAAATGGTAGACAGTTCTTCCAGAAAAAACTTCAAATTATATATCAAACAACTGAGAATTATTCCTCACTTAAGAAATGCAAAGCTTGGATTAAGTATTTGTAGTTGTCCTTAGAAACACAATGTGTGCTTTTAAATTGAAATGTTGATTTAACATTTAATGTTAAAATGTTGATGTGCGGCCGGGCGCTGTGGCTCACGCCTGTAATCCTAGCTCTCTGGGAGGCCGAGGCAGGCGGATTGCTCAAGGTCAGAAGTTCGAAACCACCCTGAGCAAGAGCGAGACCCCGTCTCTACTAAAAATAGAAAGAAATTAATTGGCCAACTAAAAATATATAGAAAAAATTAGCTGGGCATGGTGGCGCATGCCTATAGTCCCAGCCACTCGGGAGGCTGAGGCAGAAGGATTGCTTGAGCCCAGGAGTTTGAGGTTGCTGTGAGCTAGGCTGACACCACGGCACTCACTCTAGCTTGGGCAACAGAGTGAGACTCTGTCTCAAACAACAACAACAAAAAAAAATGTTGATGTGCATGAATAGAGGCTATTTCTAAAAATGTCCTTTGTTTATTTAAGTAAAAATCCCTTTCCTATCCCTTTCCTATCTATATTTGGCTACTACTACCATAAAGGAGCTGGATTAGGTTTATCATTGACCAGAAGTTCCCATTCTGGGCCTTTTGACCATTAGTCTAGGCAGCACACTCTATCTACCCTGCTTAATCTTCACTGGAAAACGTCAGCAGAGTTGCTGAGTCAGACATTGCTAGGTCCCTACTCTGTGTAGAATGCTCTGCCTCCCATTGTTTGGAATGGAGGACATCTGTGCTCTTAAGCAGCTAAGGCTGTGGTTGGAGAAATGGAGGTACTGATACTTGTGACTTTGATCAGGTGGTTACTCCCTGCCAGTGCTGTTCTGAGTCCCTTACCTGTGCTAATTTATAGATTCCTAAATGGATTGTGTGTGCACAGGTGTGACTGTCTCAAAGGGGCTTGAAATGAACCTTGAAGGGGAGGGTAGAAGAGCGTGTGGAAGGTTCCGGAGCAGACCACACATGGCTCATTCCAGAGCTGCCCTGGTTGGCCAGGGAGGGATGGGGCTGTTCTGGGGTCTGCACAAAATGTCTTTTGAGACTCCAGTGAAATAGTAACCACAAAAATCAAGTTATTCCTCCTAAAAAGATGTGTTTGTATTTTTATGTAAATATATATCTCTCTTCCCTGATATATTGTGAACTGGTAATTTTGAAAAGCACTGGATTAGACTTTGAGATTACTCAAGTCAACTTACCTTTCAAAGAATTAAGAGTTAATATTATATTTTCCACATAGTAGAAAATGCCCATTGAAGAGTGTTTTAAATTGTGAATTTGAAAACACATGGGGTTTAACATTTTGGCATGATAGGTACGTAATGTATTTGGTCCGTGGATAAACCATCTGCATGACCTTGTGTCACAGGGCACGTTGTGCCATTTTGTTTTCCTCCCACCATTTATTCCTGGTCCTCACTCCTGTTGAGAGGAAGATGCTGATCATTCCTCCACGACTTGGATGAATGACATGCCTGAAGAGATGTTTCTTTTAAATGAGGTATATGAATGTCTGAATGTGTAAGTGCTCTGAGAATATGACCGACTAAATGTGGTTACTTTCATCATCCTCTTTAAGCCCAAGACTAACAGTAATTGTGGTGAAGAAACGAGTAAATGCCAGATTTTTTGCTCAGTCTGGAGGAAGACTTCAAAATCCACTTCCAGGAACAGTTATTGATGTAGAGGTTACCAGACCAGAATGGTGAGTTCTGTGTGAACAGATGAAAATTGTTTTCTCTTTTTGTTTGTTTTGAGCATCACCTCTATACTAATTTTAATATGTTTACTTTTTAGTTCTTATATTTCTTATAAATACTAAACTGTTCAATTAATTTTATCTAACATTATTACTAGGGCCCATGAATTCTTAGTGTCTGAAACTGTGAACAGAAACGTCTGGGTGCAGTTTTTCTTTGGGAGAAGAGAATTATTTTCTGTGGTATTAACTACACATTGAGAGGTTAAGAACTGCCTCTGTAGATTGCTTTTATGTTTTTTACATATAGAACCTCATCCACAGGTGGTTGTTTTCTAGTAAAAGTATTTAGATCTGTAATGCACTCACTTTTCCAAAGGTCAGCAAGTTCCGTCTGAGACACAGCTGCAGCTGAGAAGATGGCTTCTGAGCAAGCCAGGCTGTGTGTGTGGCTTGGAGCCACACTCTGCAGGGAGAGGACAAGGGAGACAGCTAGGACTTGCAGGGCACCGGCGGACACAAGCTCATGGTCTTAAGTGACACACAGGGTTCAGTAGTAAAGTCATGACACTTGGTTCATTTTCAGTGAGTTCCTCAAAAATGCTTTTGTGTGGGGAGGTGTGCAGTGCAGTGAGCCGTGTTCATGACGGCAACTCCTCAGTCAGTCTATTCGTGCTCCCCTCATGAGAGCGAGTGGTTAGCGTGATTCTGTTTTCATATGTTCTAGAACCCTGTGAGGAAGACAACTTTAATCAGGATAAAGTGTCAGACTAGGTGCAAAGTTTATATATGGGACACTTTTCCCATATGAACCCTTGGGTACATGAGGCATTACTGTACTACATTTACATGGACAGATGACAATAAAATACAGATCTTAGCTTCATCTAGTAAGCTCTGTTATCTGACAGTGGATAGAAATTTTTATTTTGAAATACATTGCCTTGGATTTCTGTCTTTGTCTCAGGCAGACGTTAGTTAGGGTGCTGGTTGAGAAGGGCTCCTAACCTATCAGGGAAGACTGGCTAGGGAGACAAGAAGGCTGAGGAGCTAACGCAGCCCTCACTTCGCAGGGCTCCTTTTAACCATTCAGAATGACTCCCAGTGCTTCCTGACACTACCAGTGCCAACGTCCTGATGAAGCGTTGACCTGGAGACAATAACGGCCTTAAACAAATTGGGTAAAATCCAAGTTGAATTATGAAATACGAAAAAATACTTTTTACTAGATATTGATAGCTTTTTACCAGCTATTGAAAACTTGCTGCTGATGCTATTCAAACACTTGGAGGAATCCACTTTAATGAGTACCAGAGTCATTTTTAATTACCAGCACTTTGCACGGTATGTGCTTAAATTGGGAATTAGGGTTTAGATGCTAGCTCTGCTGTGATTTCTCCATTCTTTTTGGACAAGTCATTTAACATTGCTGATCCCATCATTCTTCTAAAAAATAACTGTACAGTCTGTAGTAGATCAATTCTGATTTTCTAATTTCGTTAGTTTTGACAGTTATAATAAATTACAGAGTTAATTTCCTTATATCTTTATCAGGTCAGATTATAGTATCTCTGGATTGATGTTTTTTATTCATACTAAGAAAATACCTAATGTTATACTCTTTCATGTGTGTACTACAGTTGGTCCTCCGTATCTGTGGGTTTCCCAACTGTGGATTCAACCAATATTTGAAAATGTTCAGAAAAAAATTGCATCTGTACTAAACATGTACAGATTTTTTTCTTGTCATTGTTCCTTAAACAATACAGTAGAACAACTATTTACATAGAATTTACATTGTATTAGGTATTATAAGTAATCTAGAGATGATTTAAGGGCTATGGGAGGAGGTGTATAGGTCATATGCAGACACCATCCTCTTTACATCAGGGACTGGAGCAGCCTGGATTTTGGTATCCACAGTGGTACTCGAGCCACTCCCCTGGCAGTACTAAAGGATGACTGTGCTTGGTTTTTGTTCTTCCGTTTGGTCCTATAGTAGTTCTATTTATGTTGTTTCATGTTCTCTTCCGTTTGAAGATTAATCTGTAATGATTAAAGTTAATTATATTTGTATTGAATAACCATTGGAACAAGCAAGAAGGGAAAAGGTTCTGTGGTAAAAGCACATTGGGAGAATAATGCTCCCTGAAACTAGACTCATTCATTTCTGCACAGTTACTATTTCAAGAGTCTCTGTTGATGGCTCAGTCACATCCTTCAGGTGTGGAGGGGAAACAAGAGCACGCTACGTGCAACGTAGTAATTAGCAGCGTATCAAATGTTTGGTTCTGCTCTGAGGCATCAAGACAAATATTTAAAGTCTAGTAGTTTTTATTACAAACATCTTTTGCACATAAGCAGTCCCAAGTGGTTCATGAATAACGTGTTCTGGACTTCAAGCAAGCGCATTACTTCTTTAGAAAAGGTTAGGTTACAGCAGTGCACAAGGTCCTTTCACTGTAAGAAACTTGAATCAGTTCTAGCTTTCAAAAAGGTAAGGCTTCTATCCGTGTGCTTCTGTAATTCCAGGTACGATTTTTTCATCGTGAGCCAGGCTGTGAGAAGTGGCAGTGTGTCTCCCACACACTATAACGTCATCTATGACAGCAGTGGCCTGAAGCCAGACCACATCCAGCGGTTGACTTACAAGCTCTGTCATGTCTATTATAACTGGCCAGTAAGTGCTTTTATTTGTGGATGTTTATTCACATCAATGAGATTTGCTTTTCAAAATGAAGTTGCTATAAAAGGCAACTTTATGAAGTTGGTTTAAAAGGCTTTAGAGTTAATACTGAGATTTGCAATTTAAAAAAGCTAAATTTAGAGTAATAGAACCTTTTTTTCCTTCCACCAAAGGGTGTCATTCGTGTTCCTGCTCCTTGCCAGTACGCCCACAAACTGGCTTTCCTTGTTGGCCAGAGTATTCACAGAGAACCAAATCTGTCACTGTCAAATCGTCTTTACTACCTCTAACCTACAGAAGAAGACAAGGTGTAGCTGTTTTTTCTTTCAAAATTATAACTTTGGGATTTTTGTAAGCTTTTATTTTTTTAACTGTTATCTTTCTAGATGAAACTTGGGCAGGGAATTAGATCTAAGAGTTTTATTTCTAACATTGCTATTCACTGGCATTCTTATAGGTAAAAATTAAGATTTTATATTTTATCTTGTTTCTCATAAGTATGTTGTGAGGATTTTTTTGTTTTGAAAAAATGGAAAAGTACTTTGTATTATAAACAGGCTCTCAAAGTATTTGAAAAGTGGGGATTTTCTTCAGACTATTTTCAGGAGTGAGCAAGTCCTACTTAGAAACCTGTATTAACTTTGTTTTTTAAATATCTATTTTGAATTGAAAGGAGAGAAGGCATAAAGCAGGATGCTCACTGCAGTGGTAGGTAGGGTTTTATTTGGGTATTTGATATCTCATATTTTAAAGATCAAAGCTACCAATAAATAACCCAAATACAAGATATAGGGGAAAATATGCTTATTTTTATTTCTTTTGTGGCGCTAGATGGTATGGAGGTGAAAAAAAAAAAAAAAGACGAAAAGTTTTAGATTTCTGTCCAAAGAAACATTTTAAGACTCTTTAACAAAAGAAGCCAGTATTGAAGCTCTATATTAACATTACTATTTATTTTGCTTTGCCACTAGGACACCATTCTATTTGTTATAAAATAAAATTGAAGTGATTGTTATCTTACTTGAATAACAGTGTAGTTTTTGTTTTTACTAAAAGTATGTGCATTTTCTTTCCATGTAATTTTTAAAACACACAAAAAGATATTCCATTTATTAAAGCTAAATTAGTGTTACTTATGATCTTTAATGTCAGAGTAAAATTCTGTTAGGAAATGCTGCTGCCTGCAATATTTGTAGTATGAGAATGGGTATCCATACTCATTGCCTTATAAGGAAATGCAGATGAAGAAGTGTGTTGGGAAGTTGGTAATTATAGCTGTTTACGTCTACATGTTTATAGTAATTTTCAGGAACTTTTGCAAAAAGCAGGCATGAAAATTAATGAATTGTAAGTCATGAGAACGTCTTTAAACATTGCTTACAAAGGTAAAGAGTGTAAGCGTTGATTGTGATACACGAGCCCCTGGGACTGTGATTTAAACTGATGCAGCTCAATAAAGGTAGTTGTCTCACATCATGGTACTCAGTCTCGTTGTATAAATGCCTTTTAGGTTCAGCCTTGTTAACATACTATGAACGAAGATCATTTTATTTTCCTTTTAGCTTTTGTGCTAATAATTGTCGTTAACGTTGTTCTGGGCTAGCAGCCCAGGTTCCTTAACCTTCTCAACTTATAAGCACTAGAAGAAAAGAAGCACAGGAGAATATGGCCTTCAGAAAAATGCCAAAGACAAATATTTCAATGATAAAAGTTGCTAAAGGTTGCCACAACTTTTAGAAGAAGTATAAGGAAATCTAATCAATACAACTGAAAAGATTAATTTGAGGTATGAGTTTTTATTTATGGATTTTTATGGCCAGTCAGTAATCTAAGTCATCAAAATTTCATTTTTAGTAGGTTTTAAGCTCTACCTTACAGTTAAGGGGCTTTAATGTCTTTAGAATCACGAAAAATTTGTAAATGTGATAATTTTGGAAAAGTTGTAGTTATCCAGAGCCCCTCACTATATCAATAAAGACTTAGTTGCAGGAACAGGAAACCTACTCAAAGTATTTTAAGCCAAAAGAGGTACTGATTAGCTTTCTCATCATACTAGGTAAATGCTTCCCAAATTTAATCTGTTACAAAACACCTGGTTTGTTTTGTACTGACAGACTGCTGGGTTCCAAATCAGACCTAGGAATCAGGCTCTTAGGAGAGAGGTCAGGTGTACAGTCTATTAAACACATCCCAGGTGACTTGTCAGGGGATTTTGGCAAAGGCTAGTTGAGAAGGTGTATGAGGTCTAATACCTATCCTGGTTCTGCTCTGCTTTGGTTTTAATCAGATAGACTTCCTGTGTGCGGTGACAAAGATGGTTAACACAAAGTCCAGGTTTATGTCTCAGCGTCTCCCCTATGAAAACAACACCCCTTCCACAGTGGGCACAGCAAAACCCAGGCTGTCTATGCATCTTGAACCTGAGGGATGCCCTGCTCTGATAGGTTGGGCCTGACTCAGGTGTGCAGCACACCTTGGAGTATTGGGTAAGACGATGAGGCTCTTTTGGAGCTCTCCAAAGGACATGTGTGTGCTGCACCCAGAAGACAGAGTGGACAGGTAAACACGGTGGATGTCTGCTAAACTCATTCAAGGTGAATCAACTTATGGAAAAAGTGACAATTCCACTTGTCCCTAGAATGACAAGTACACAGAGCACCATAAAGGAATTCATCGCAGCAC
The DNA here is from genome assembly GCA_963573855.1 of Lepilemur septentrionalis. Lineage (NCBI taxonomy): Eukaryota > Metazoa > Chordata > Mammalia > Primates > Lepilemuridae > Lepilemur > Lepilemur septentrionalis. The sequence continues at coordinate 29,113 of CAUYMX010133904.1, read as the reverse complement.
TTGCAAAGAACAAGGCAAAAACTGAGTGAAATCCAGGTTTCTTCCTTAAAATGGGAAGTATGCACACCTGAGTTTGACTTCTGAACATTTTGGTATTAAACACACTGACATCAGGTGCTCCCCGCAGTTCCTGAGGGAGCGGCTGAGTGTGGTGGGACGGTTCTGCAGAAGTGCATCACGGTGGGAACTCCATCTACTTTTTTCTGGGTATACAGGACTTTTTCCTCAAAGTCCAAAAATGTGCCACTATTGAAGTTTTTATATTAATATTTAGTAATTTTACATGTGTTCCCTAGAGCTGAAAAGAATTTTGTCCAAATACTCTCCTTCTGAAACTGCTGTTTACAAATTGTGACATCTCTGGTTCTCTCCTCAGAGTCAAATAGTCTGTTTTAAACAGCAGTTTTATTCTGATGCTCTATGAATCTTCAGATATTTTGTTTATTTTTAAGTAAAAGTTTGTGTAATTGATCTTGTCATTATTCAGATACAAGGTTTAGTTCTGTTCATATTATTCCAAACCAATTATTTTAAAATCTGTTTCTCTAAAAAGAGAAATTATACAATTGTCAAGCAATCTCAAGTCAGTATGGAGTAGCACTTGTAGTTAGATGACTCCTCTCTGGACCACAATTCACAGGAGGCCAAGTGCCTCTGTGCTCCAAGTGATGCACCCCCCACCTGTGTTGCCATAAGTCAAGTAGGCACCTAGAAGTCTGCTTCGATATAAGCCCCAGCCACCTCCCCTCACCTGTCGGAGCCTCCGCACTTACGTGTCTGGGGTGCAGGTTTTTGTGTGGACGTACATTTTCAGCTCCTTTGGATAAATACCAGGGAGTGCAGTTTCATGTGGTAAGAGTGTGTTCGGTTTTGTAGGAAAGTGCCAAACTGTCTTCCAGAGTTGCACGTCGTGCTTCTCTGTCATCAGTGCAGGAGAGCTCCTGTTGCTACACGCCTCGTCGTACGCTCACTTGCCATCTCTGTATCTGCTTTGGTGAGGTGTGTTAAGGTCTTTGGCCCATTTTTTAATTGGGTGGTTTTCTCATTGCTGAATTTCAAGAGTTCCTTGTATATTTTGGGTAACAACCCTTTATCAGATAGGTCTTTTGCAAATATGTTGAATCTTCTTTTTAAAAAAAGAGGTTAGGTGGCACACTGTGTATGGCAGTGATTGATAATAGAATGAAGTTTGGGCAAAACTGCTTTGGGGAATTTAAATTTGTTAACAAGGCTTACCAGGCTCTCCCTGATCTGGATCAACCTGCATTTCCAATTGTCATTTTCCCATATGGACCTCAGGTCCCAACCACACTAATTCACTTGCAGCTCCCAAAATATTTGTTGTGCCAGCCGTCTCCTGGGCTGCGTCCTGGACGGGGTCTGCCTTGACCTGCCCACGGCCCCATTCTCCTCCCTGCTGCGTCAGCTCACACCTGCCTCCACAAGCCCTCTCTGGCCTCTTCCTACCGGACCAAGCTGTCCAGGGGCTGGGGCTGTCTTGACTGTAGCCCCATCCTCTGTACTTTCAAACTGCTAAGTTGGAAAGTAAAACAATTTTGACTAGTAGCTTAGGCTTGTTGGGAGTCTTCAGCAAATGATTTTCAGGGCCAGGTGTCTTCGTAACTTCTGCAGTGCTGGGCCAACTAGCTTCAGTATCCTCTCCTCTCCCCTAGCCTTGTTTTCCACCCTCAGGGGTTTATGTCACTTAATTGTTGTTGTATTGGGCAAAAACCGAGTCCAGTTTTCCCTTAAGTTCTACATGGTTTAAGTCAAATAATATTGTAGAAAGGCCAAGTTTAATATGCTTTTTTTCTTAACCAATTTTAGTAGTACAGATTTTTTGAAAGCTAAAGTAGTAAAGGAAGTGTGTACATAGTTGGCTGGATAAATTTTTTAAGTACATTTTAGGAGCTTTATTTCACAAGTTAGGTATAAATTAAATTCTCTTTTCCATGGTGACTCAACAGGATAGATAGCAGGCCTTCTCAGTTCCAGACAGTGCAGCTTTTGTACATCAAGGCTTTACTTTCAGTGTGAAAGTTTCTTAATCTAATTAAGCCACAGTAAGTCTACCAGTTTTTATTGAACTGAAGATACATAAGCAGATTTGCTATTTCTCTGGTACGACTTGAGTTCTACGGGAATCACATGCCAAGGAGGAGCTTTTCTCCTTGAGGGGAGTGTTAATTTGGCTGGAGCCTGCAGGCAGTATCTGGGTAGAGTGCAAATTGAGGGCCATACCTGCCGAGACCAGGATTAGCACAGGTAACTGGGAATTCCGACAGCAAACCAGAGCCCCCTCTCGGATTTCCTAGGGACAGAATATCTGCATCTTAGTTGTGGAATTTGCAGCTGCCATGATCTGCTACCAGTTACAAGAAAGCGCAAGTGAGATGTCCCTGACTTCCCTCTAGTGTACTGATGGCGCTTGTTGCAGAGAATTCCAGGCTGTGCGGTCAGGGATCCTCCCCAGATTCCTTCGAGGTAACGTAGCCCAAACTGTCCACAGCTCCCATCCTACGTCGGAGTGCTTTTTAATGCACACAGCCAAGACAAAAACGCAGATGCACCCAATACTAAACACACAACCGTTGGCTGGCTCTTGGGAACCTATTGTCATGTGGTTTTAGAAATTTATGTAGTTTTTGTTGAAATGTTCAGCCTGCGATAAGGCTTATTTACTTTAACATGTGCGTGATAGAGGAAAGTAGACCCCAACTAGGGTCCAGCCTGAAGGCCAAGTGGGTTCCTTGCTTTGCACAGGAAAGAATTTAAGAGTAAGCTGACAGAGTAAAACAAAAGCAAGTTTATTGAGGTAAGAAAAGAAGAAAAATGTAGCTGCCCCATAGACGGAGCAGCAGCTCTCTCAGAGCAACAGACGGTACCACTTTGTGAGTTTCCGGGGTCTTATTTTATTACCTTCTATTTCATTTTATGTCAAGCAAAAAGAAGATTATTCATAAGATTTCTGGGAAAGGGGTGGGGAGTTTCTGGAACTAAGGGTCTCTTATCTCTTAACTGCTGGGAGTTGCCATGGCGTTTGTAAACTGCCATGGTGCTGGGGGAAGTTTCTTTTAGTAGCTAATGCATCATAAGCAGGGTATAATGAGCAGCGAGGGTGACCTGCAGTCATCTGTCATGGCCATCTTGGTTCTAGCTGGTTTGGGCCCGTTTCTCCACCACCTCCTATTCTCTCAGAGACCTTGGTTCCGGCCTTACGACTCCTTATGGAGCAGGGCCTGCTGGTCCCTGTCTGATGCTTACTATAGAAGTTATGTTTCACTGTAGAAACTTCTGGAAATACATATGCAAAGTGAAACAAAATCCATAGTCTCACTATGCAGAAACAGCATTCTCTCAACCTGCTTTTTTAATTCTATAGATGTGATATACTTTTGTGTTTACAGAAATTTAATCATACTGTTTCGTAACTTCTTCATGTAAAATTATCATGATCATCTTTTGTGTGATTAAAATGTCTCCCTTTTTAAGGAGTGCATAGTCTTCCAAACTACAGATATTCCATAGTCTATTTAATAGTTCTCCACTGCTAGAAATTCAGGCTCCTGATTTTTATTTTTACTTTTATAAATATCTCTTTGGTGAACATTACTCGACTTAACTGACAGTGTAATCCCATAGGTACTCAGGCAAGTGAATGACATAGTAACCCTCAAATGGGTGTGGAATGTACGTTGACTACTATCCTTTTAGCACTTTGTTTTGCTACAGTGACCTTTTGCATTGTGTTCAGGAAAACTGATTTGGGGAAAGAGCAAGTAGATACGTTTTATATTTATAGTTAATGAAATCTGGTTCACTTCTTAAGTTTTTCCAGGTTTTAAGGGAGACTAAGCACTAGGCACCTGTAACTGATACCTGTTCCCAGGCTCAGGCCAGGCAAGGATGCTGGACATTAGCACACAGACTGCTCCACCTACATAGACAAAGCCACCCTGCCGGAGATGGCACAGTGTCGTCTCTGCCCATAAAACAGCAATAGCGTGTTAAGTGACATAGCTGAATGCCGTAACTGCCTTTGAGGATCAAGGAATCAAAAATAGAGACCATTATTCATAACCACAGGAAGCCATTCCTGGGACAACCAGTGTGTTTCCAGAGGAGCTGCTGGGATGCTTTGTGGTTTTAAACCAACTTGACCACTGAAGGACAGATATTGAAACTATTGCATGTTTCATCTTTTAAAATAAGCATTGTCCATGAAAAATGAACAGTGTGGTCCATCTTTGTCCTCTAATGCATCCTAACATACTGTCTTCCCAAGAAGAGACACGAAGGGGATGACTTTTTAAAAACAGAAAGTCTGGCAGATGCTGATCCTACAGTTATTTCTCCTTGTTTTATTATTATTTTCATATTCCAGTTTTCATATTTGAAATATGTTAGAGAAGATAAACATATTTTAGAGGAAGTTGACCAGTGTACACAACATCTCTCTTTTGGTAAAATTGTTCGCACTTTCTCCCCCTATTCCACACACAATGTGATACACTTGTGATTTTTATACAGCAGGGATTGTCAGTATTTGCTTTGTATATGAACTACTGTTTCTCTTTTCCATGGGTGTTGGAAGTGTGTAGTTAGTTGGCTTGGTAATGAATAAAAAGGACAGTTACTCCGATACCTTTCACCAGCTTGTCTCCGGTTCTACACACATGTTTTCAGAAGGTTTGTTTGTTAAAGCTTTTTAACTTGATGGAATTTAAAGTATTTTTTGGAATTCAGAGTTGTCTTTTAAAGTACTTTCTTCATTGTTGAAACATTACCATGAGCTGCTATTAAAATTATAATTTCTTAAAATTCTTACGTGAGTTGTCTTAGACTTTGTTCTAGTTCTTTTGCTAGGCTTCTGTAGTTCATCAAATGTCTGATTTTAATTTCCTTTTTAAAATAGTTAGCTGTTTAACTGTGAAACAAAACACCCACTCAGATATATTTTTAACTTGATGTAAGAAGTGTTTTAATTTATGATACAGCTAGCTTGTTTTCCTGAAGATGTATGTATGTTGAGTGGCTCGTAGATGAGTTACTGAGAAATTCTTGTGTTCAACACTTGTGAGCAATGCATGTACAGTTAGAGTCGTAAAACTATTATTTCAAGTTTCTAGGTCAGTTTGAAGAGTGTCCTGAGATTTTGAAGCAAAACAGACGTTTTGATTGTAGTTTAACACTTGCATTTAAATCCTTGTGACTCAGAACTTTTTTAATACAGTGATATCCAAAACAAAACACAAAAACTGAGTAACCGCGGCTGTTGAAAAATTTTCTCCTCTCTTTCCCCCATTTTAAATTTGTACTTCTCAACAGGCATATTCTTTCTACCAAATGACTGAAATGATATTTATAAATATCATTTATATATTTATATGAGTCTGATCTTAAAAATATTTATACCACTTCTTCACTTGCCAGTCTTAACAGATACCTGTTTTTGAAATGAAGCCTTTTGCATCTCTGCGCTAGGCATTCTTCTGAGTCTGCCTGTGCAGATCTGTCCAAGGACCAGAACCACTGCTGTCAGTGCTGCCTGCACCGTGGTTTGGGAGCGTTACGGTTTGATTCCAGCTGACTCTGCGACCCTCTCCTCCAGGTGCTGTGGGAGGAGGCTGGACAGAGCTGAATGAGTTATGTAGTTTGTTGCTTTTTTCTTCTTTCCTCTTTTAAGTACTCAGATGCTTAGGGCTAGTGCAGTCATAATCCTTGGTTCATGAGAGTGTATCGTTGGCCCCTGCGTATCTCTCATTTTTTAATAATAAGCACTCTCGAACCCATCTCCCAATCCTAGAACTAAAACTGTGACAGTAGCATCCATCTGCCCGTGTGTACCACCCCTTGCTGTCTCCTGGCGTCACTGCTGCCAAAGTGAACACTGTTGAAAGCATCATTCCCTTTCCCATCGAGAAATAGTTTTGGTAAAAAAAAAAAAAAAAATCATGATGAACTTCCCAGAAAAAAAAAATAGTTTTATTAAATGCATGTGTCAATAATAATTACTATTTACTTTTAGTTGGTTTTGAACTTAAGGGGATCATGCTGTCAGTTTTTCAGTTAACATTATGTGCTAAGATTTATCCAGATTATTACACATATCTGTAATTACCTTTTTATTGCTCTGAAACATTATACTGTGTGACTATAAAACAGTTTGTTTATCCATTTTTCTGTTGATGAGCATTTGAGTTGCTTCCAAGTATTTGCCATTCCAGACAGTAGTATTATGAGCATGCTTGTGTATGTCTTGTTTTACATGCACAAGAGTTGATACATGTTTGGGAATGGAATTGCCGGGATGTAGAGTTTGTGAATATTGACCTTAAAAGATAATGCTGGCCTGTTTTACAGTGTGCGTATACCATTTTATCCTTGGCCAGCAATGTGAGAGAGATCACCTCGATCTGCGTGCCGTTCGACATGATGAGCCCTTGGAAGAGTCATAAAGTGGGATTTTATTGTAGTCCTGGTTTGCATTTCTCTACTTACTAATGAAGTTGAGAATCTCTTTGTTTATTGGACATATATGTATTCTGTGAAATATAAGTATTTTGTCTGTTTTTCTCTCTGGGGCTGTTGATTCTTATTTATATGTAGGAGTCCTTGCTATAGTTTTGATACTCATGTTTTGTCAGTTACGTGTGTTACAAATGCCTCCTCCTATGTTTGGCTTGGATTGTCATTAGATGAATGGAAGTTCTCAATTTTAATAGTCCAAGTCCAAATGTGCCAGTTTTTCTTCTATAGGCAGTGTTTTTGTGTTTTCAAAATGTCAGGGTGTTCTTCTATACTCTCTACTAAAAGTTTAAAACTTTAAATGTTTAAATCATTAATTCCTCAAGAGTTGATTTTTGTGTATGGTCTTTTAAAGTAGGGATACACATTCACATTTTCCCACGTGGTTAGTCATTTTCCACCTCCTTTTCTTTAAGAGTGTCTTCTTTTCCACTGATCTGTCCTTTGGCCTCCACCACACAGCAAAGCCCCATGAATGTGCGGGTCCATCTGTCAGTGGTCAGTTGATCTGTCCCAGTGTCAGCATCATGTAGCTTTAATTACTGTACTGACCTAATTCCTGATACCTGGTAAGGCAGTTTCTCTCCTTATGATTTCAAAAGAATTTTAGAATTTGTGACATTCATGAAAACTTTTAAGATTTTATTAAATGCATGCAATCTATAGAAATATGACAGGAGAATGGACATCTTTATGATTTTATGTCTTACCATCTTCCAGATGGCTTATTCTCCCATTTGAGTTTTTAAAATGTCTTTCATCATAAAGTTTCACAATTTTCTGTGTACTGTTATTGTGCCTTTTGTTTGGTTTATTCCTAAGTGCTTTAGAGTTTTTGTTACCATTGTAAATGTTTTTCTTTTAAAGGTTATATTTTCTAATTTTTTACAAGTATATAGAAATGTAATTGAGTTTATATTGATTTTACATCTAGCCACGTTACCACACTTTTCACTTCTAATGATTTACCTGTATTATGTTTTCTATGTAGGAAGTTGTATCCTCCGCACACAATGATAATTCTGGAATCTTCTTGCCAATCCTTATGCTTTCACTTTGTTTTTCTTATTGCACTAGTTTAAATCTCTAGTATAATGCCAAATAAAAGAAGGTAAGAGTGGACATTCTTCCTGTAATTCTACTTTTCAAATGAGTAGTTCTAACTTTTCCCCATTTAAGATTATGTCTATTATAGGATTTTTATAAATACCTTTTCACTGGGTTAACACTGTTTCCTTCTAGTCTTAGCTTTCTAAGAATTTTTACAAGAAATTTGTGTTGAATTTTATTAAATTTTTCTGTATTTATTGAAATGTTCATATGGTTTTTATCATTTTATATGCCATTGGCCTTTGTTTGTTAACATTTTGTTTAGAGTTTTTACATCTATATCCATGATGAAATGGGCCTATAATTTTCCATTTCTTTACTATCTCTGTTTGATTTTGTATCCAGGTAGGCACATCTTTTAAAATGAAGATATTTTTATTTTCTAGAAGGATTTATGTAAGACTAGGATGGATGATTCCTTCTTTGAGTCTTTGGTAGGATTCTTTTGTAAAACTATCTGAGCTTGAAGTTTTCCTTGTGGAAAAAATTTTAACTATTACTTTCATTTCTTTTATACTTATCATTTTTAACATTTTCTTCTTTTATGAATCAGTTTTGTTATTTTATACTTTTTCCATAAATTTGCCTATTTCTTCTGGATTTTCTAATTGTTGTTTCTGTATTGTTGATGATAAGAGCTGATAATATTTCATCTTTTTAAAATCTGTATTATGTTGTCTTTTTCATTTAAAGTATTATTAATCCAGCCTGAGTAACATAGCAAGACCCCATCTCTACAAAAAATAAAAAAATTTAGTGGAGCATGATGGTGTGCACCTGTAGTCCCAGGTCACCTCTGGCTGCGCAGCCGGTTCCTAAGTTTCATGGAAGTGCAGCACCGGGCCTCAGTCCCGGGTTTGGGGACTACGGAGTTAAAGGACAAGAACACTTCTAAGGCTCCCCAAAGCAAGGTGACCAAGTGTGTAAGAAACACTGTAGCCACAGGCAGTCCCACCAAGGCAGGCGCTTTCGTCCTAACCAGTAGCAGGTGTTTTCACATGTGGATTTTTGGTAACTTAGTAGCCAAGAAATATTGCATTGATCTATCCCAGTGTTGAGATCATGTTATTTTAATTACTATACTGACCTACAGTAGGTCAGTTACAGTTTGTATTACAGTTTGTTAATACAAGTGAAATTGAATTTTTTGTGTTTGCATGTGTATTTTACAAATTCATTATTGATGTCTTTTGGGTGGGGCTTCAAAGGTACAGAAAAGGTACCTCCTAGGTGCCTCAGTGGAAAGCTTCTACTTTGGATGTTTCAAAACTATTTATACATAGCTCATCCTCCTCTATGGAATACTTTACATATAGCGTTGGGTTTATTTTGCATTCTCATATGAATTTAACTTTGACTTCTTTTTTAGATATTTTGATTATTGCTATTGTCTAATGTAAGCTGTATGTCCTTGTTGGGTAATCCCAAGCCCAATTTCTATACTGTGAGTGGGGCTGTAAGAAGTGGCAATAACAGTCTGACAAGTCGTGATGCCCCTGCGAGCACCCAGGTCTGAGTCAGACCACAGTGAGCGGCGAGCAGCCGCGGCACACGTAACTGGCCTGTGTGTGTTTCCTTACGCACGTGAAAGTGACTTATATTAATGAACTTTTTAAATTAAAAATTTTCAGAAGTATTAACGTATCTTTTTTTAAATGTCAATAAGGCTTTAAATGTAGTTAACAAATAATTTTTTTTCTTCTTTTTCTAGAAGCTCCCACTGAGTTCTAGTCTTTGCCTGCAAACAAGCTTTGCATATTTGCCAGAATGTTCCCCAAGAACCAAGTCCATTAGTGCCAGACCTCCTTTACCTCAGGGCTATTAGGACAAAGCACGGTAGAAGTTTCTGGAAAGTTGGGGCTTTGTGTACTGTTTTCTTCTTCTTCTTTTTTTTTTTAGTGCAACTGTAGATAATTTTCAAGACTAGGAAAATACAGCATAGCTCCCTGGGCAGAACACAGAAGAGGAGATTTGAATTCCACTTCAAGCAAAGAGTAAAAAAACACTATTTTTATCGCTTCTCGGCCTTTTGGCTAAGATCAAGTGTAGTAGCTGTTCTTACCAGTTTAATATCTGATACGTCCTGTATCCGAGGACAATATATTAAATGGATTTTTGGAGCAGGGAGATGGAATAGGAGCTTGCTCTGTCCACTCCGTGCATAAACCTGGTATTGCAGTACTTCCATGAACTTTGCACCAAAAAAAAAAAAAAACACTATTTGGAAAGTGTTATCAATAGACTAGAAAAATTTGAAATGAATGAGAAGCAACTGCGAAACGAAATTCAGGGAAGTTTTCCATTTTGAATTTAGGTAGGAAAGTAACAACAGAAAATAAAGTCAACTAAAAATTTAAGTATAGTTCAATGAAAATTGTGTCTAAAGGTCAGGATCAAAGTGGGAAGGTCATTCTGAGTAGGAAGCGCCACCTGTTTTCTTTTGAAGGAAGACGGTAGCCGGTGGGCAGCGCCACAGGGAGAGGTTGGCTGTGCTGGGCTGCGCCCTGACTTCTCCAGAGGGAAGAGGAGGCGGCGTGCCGAAGCCCGTGCACCGCAAGAGAACGTACGTTTTGTTCTTTAAAGTACTCAGGTACACACGGGGCTTACCTTTGACTGTTACACTAGTCCCATAAGACAGAAAGTTACACTGGTAATGGAGGGTCTCCCTGCTTGTTTTGGTAGGATTGTAAGCCATAAAACCAAACGGGTGGGTCCCCTCATCACCCAAAAAGGGAGGTGATTTCAGCTCAGTTATCTGGGAAGCAGTTGTGCTAGGAGCACCTCGGTGTGACTTAGGCACCCTCCTGGCTGCAGGGCAGGTGCTGTGGTGTCAGAAAACTTGTGCATATCTATAAGAGGAAGAGAAAATAGTCCACCTTGCTAGTACTTTGGATCTGCCTACGTTTTCATATTTTGAGGAATTTGTAAATATTTTCAACGGATTTAGGGAAACAGTCCTGGATAATTTTGCTGTTTTTGTTTTGGAAAAATTGTCATCAATTCTTCAAACATAACTAATGCAGCAGGTTGAAAAAAATAATTCCATGTGAATGGCATGATGGTGGCAGTTATTGTCCTTGTGTATAGTTTCTTAAAGTTACGCATTTCAACGACATTGTTTTTATCTTGCCGTAGCATGTTGGTTTTACTTCTTTTAAACAAATTTTAATTTTTGGAGATTTTTAAAATAAGGCTTTTAGCAAAATTATGTATATTTGGGAAGTTAACAAATTTGGTTTGAATTTACCTTGGAAGTCTTTCCTGTACGTGAGTACTTCTCACACACAAGAAACACTGAGTGGACTGTTAGTCAAAATTATTTTTGCAAAGTGTTTAAAACAAAGATACAGAATAAACAGTATTGTATAAAATAACATTTTATTTCTAGAAAATAGTTTACACTAACTGTACACATGCACACACCCACACAGTTTAACCACACATTAGTTTCCTTTTAATAAATCTACCACATATATTACAATTTATAATACAGTTTTTGAAGACACAATGGGGAAAGCTTTGTCATTCATTTATAAACCATCCATAAATTACAAAAGAAAGGCAGTCTGAAAAGTATGTATAAAGAGTAAAAACAATTTACAAGTGGACTAGAATTATAAAATAGTAGCCATCAGATACATCTGCCAGCAACTTTGTAAGTCTTTTGTTCAAATGCCAATGATGAAGGTAGGTATGGAATCATTTTGAACAGATTTAAATTTAGGATGTTTTTGGTGTGGCTTATGTACTATGTGGATTACTTTACGTGTGTGTGCTGTTCACTGTTGAGTATTTGGATATGGCATTTTGACAAATAATGAAAGTAACAGAAATCCATATGCCACAAAATATAACACTGAAAGCAATGAAGATTATCACCTTTCTGGCAGGTTGGAATATTGGTGCTTTACCAAAGTTACTTTCTCTCCTTTTCTCTGTTTTGAATGATTAAGTAAACATTTTCTGTGTGTTGCCTGGCTTGCTTTGAAAGACTAAAACCAGTATCTTAAAATGCACAGCCTGTACAACTTGGTTTCGAGCCACTGTGTCAGTGAGGATGAAGACCACTGAATGCACAACACATACAAAGTATACACTGTATTTTTTATTAGACAGTACAAATCATTGTGCATTTATAAGGCAGAACATCAAGGCGAATTAAACTAGGAATTTCAAGACCAGAGTTAGAGTGAGTTATGCATTATGAGGCAAGCATTTTGAAAAGGGAGAAAGGTTGAAAATCATTCCTTTAAGGGTGGATGACAAATGCACAAAGACTGGAATTAACAGGTAGGGAGTGAGCTACAAATAGCTATTCGCCCCCCTGTTTCTTAATAAGACCCCCTCCCGCCTCCCAAATCAGACCTTGGACAAAGAGCAGATTGTCATCGGTGACTGAGAGAGAGCAACAGCTCCTCTTTGTTCTCGCAGTTGGTTTAAAGTGGATGGTAGTGCAAAAGTGCATTTCTCTACTGGTGTCAGGGGAGAAGATTGTTTTTTTAGGAAGTACTTGAGTCATGAAAGCCCTAGTTTGGAATTAAAGAAAATTACATAGATTTGGAAGTTGTCCATAAGCACATGAATCATTTCACTGCACCCAGCTTTTTCAGCAGTTTCTTGCCTTTGGAAAGCAGCCCCTTTTTCTTTTTCGAGGACATTTCCCTGCCTCTCCCAGGACTACCAGAACCCATAGATGACGGAGGTGACCCCGAATGGAGATGGACTGTGGGGGATGGAGCTCTCCTTGCTGTCCCTGAACCCTCAGGAGGAACCTAGTAGGTACATTGTGACAGTTTATTGAGTGCGTGAGCGCCAACAACAGCAATTCACTTGGTAACATCGTACTGCCCCAATTCCCACCAGGAAAGAAAAGGGGGGTGGTTCATTTCTTCTTTCAATTTTTAAAGTATGCCATGAGAAGCAAACACTCTCCCAAAGCACATCTGAGAGAGAGCGTCTAGCCATAAACATTTGTTTTTCAGTTTGTCTTGGGGGAGGGGTGGCCATTGATTTGACAAAACAAAGGTAATAATTTATAAGTTAAGACCAAAAGCAGGGTTGGAAAAACGTTATTTTAAACAAGGTTGATAGTAAAGTTGGCCGAGTACCCATCAGTAATGTTAAAGGGAATTTGCTCTATTTGAAAACTATTTGGTTATATAAAACCCTGATATTGTTAAAGTGCATTCTTGGGTTAGTATATTATAGAAATATTGGAGATGGCACACTGGTTGAAAGAAAAAAAAAACTAAAATGAACCTTAATTACAATCAAAGAAAGCTTAAAGGCCCTTATTGGATGCTTTTGTTATTTCCAAATCATTGAACATGAATTTTTCTCACTGTGTAGCACATGGTAATATTTCAGTATACTGTAAGTGCTTAATCAACAGTGTTTCAAAGGGGTAGAATTTTCTTATATGTTGCATGACAACTTTACCTCACTTAATTTTTGCAGTTGAATACATGCCTAAGCTTATACCGTCATTGCTCTAGTTCCCTAGCCTCTCCAGAGCAAACTGCTTACTAATATGAGTGTTCATTATTCAGCAGGCAAATGATACAAGCCAAAGGGCTTCAAGCTTGCTTGGATTTAAAATCAAGGTCTAATTCTAATGGAAAACACCTAGGAAAGCATCCCAAAGTACACCTGAAGATACCAGCTATTCCGTCTAATGCAATCATTTGAGCTGCATGTTTCATAAAACTTAGTATTGCATTGGTATACCAACAAATCCATCTGTCACCAACTTCTGCATGTTCAGAACGGTTGTGCTTTGAGGAGCAGCATAGTGCTCTTGTAGGGTGGAGCCATGGCCACAGTGTTCAGAGCCAACACTAGATCATCTTTGTTCACTACTCATGTGCTTGATCTTAAATTATTCTCTTTTAAGTAAAACTTCCTATAGTAAACATATTTGTTAGGTTGTGCTTTTTCCAAGAGTGGCTAACAATGCAATATGCAGCTTTAATTATGAGTAGACATTGGAATATTCTATGTAAACAAACAATTAGCTTCTTAAGAAATATGTTCCCAATGTTGGCCTTTCAAATATTCTTAATGTAAATAGTAGGAAATTATTTTTAAAGATGATTTGTTTCACTGTAAATTCAGTTGCTTTACAACTGAGACCAAGTAATATCCTAATACTTTAGGTCCAATAATTTTTTGAGACATATTTCTTTTCTTTTTTTAACCCCACAGTGAAGCCTTAAGTCTACCACATTGGTCCATTTAAGGTAGCTTAAGTTGGTATCTTTATAGGTAACTTCAGTTGCTCACTTACGTGAAGGCTACATTGCCTGATTAAGGTGTGAAATGAACACTCTTCTTCTGTGTCCAAGCAGATGAGCAAAGAAATAAAAATATATAATATATAAAAATATAATATATAAAAACTTGCAGTGATGAAATAAAATAAAAATGAGATACTAAACATGAATGTAATCTAATAGTTAAATATGCTTAGGAAGCTCTTTGATCTTTGTCAAAAGGACTAAAACCCTAACAGAGGGCAAACAGCCATTCTTGCCCCCGAACCTGCAGGGCTCTCGCCTTGTCACTCTTAAACTGAATGTGTATCTAAGATGTAGATGGGACGTTGCTTTGTGAGTAAAGGCAGATTAGAGTTGAAAGGGTTATTTTTTAGTGAAACAAATAACATTTAGAATTAAGAATTTTTAGGCACAACCCCCATGAAAGGGCAGAGAAAAATTCAGGGTATATTCTTTTCGGCCCAAGATACAAAAATATCAGTGCAAAGACTGCGTTAGAGCACGTGGCACCGCGGGACAGGGTTAGAAAGGCCAAGTGGTCGCTTACCCTTTTTGCCTTGGAGCGCACTGGCGCTTCCTGAGAGTGGTGGGACGGAGCGTCAGAAAGGTAGACCTCCACGTCGGCAGGCACTTCTTCCAGGAAGTTTGAAGGTACAAGGCCTTTCTGCCCATTCAGTTCCCCCTAAAAACACAGGGATAAGTCAAAGAACTATCTATCCAGAAACCCACTTACTGCATAGGTAAAGGAATATAGCTCAAAGTCAAGATGCATGGTACGTTTGTTCTGGTTCAAAAGAGGTGGGATGGGAAGGGGCTCTAGATCAGTGTTCCCAAACCTGATCATGAGAACCACCTCAGCAACTCGAGGGGGCTGGCCCCTCTCCTGGGGCCCCGATTTTGCCTGTCCAGGGAGGAGCTTGGTGGTTGTTAGGATCAGGCTCCTATAGGAAATGCTCAGTTAGTGGTTCTCAAAAGCCTGGCTGACCTCAGAGTCCCTACGGGGCTTTTAAATCTCTCTCAGTGGGAGGTGGGGACGAAGCTACAGTTAGATTGGAGGCGGAAGTCCTGGTGTGCTGCTGCACAGTAGGGTGACTCCAGTTAACAGTAATGTCCATTTCAGCAGAGCTAGAAGAGAGGGTTTTGAATGTTCCCACCACAAAGAAACAGTAAATACAAGGTGGTGGGTACACTAGCCTGATTTGATCATTATACAGTGTATGTACTGAAATATCACATTGTACCCCACAAATACACATAATTTCATATCAATTAAAAACAAAACTTTAAATAAAATATCCCTCAGGCACACCATTGTGGACCAATTACATCTGTCTGTCTTCAGGGGTGGAGAACAGGTGAGGCTAACACGCCGGCAAGTTGGAGCGCCACTGACCTGCGCACAGCTGTGCTTTCCTTCCCTCTCATGCATGGATACATCCTCCCTGCAAACATTCACATGACGTGGGGAAAATGAAAGTGTCTGTTGACGCCTCCTCAGAGGCTACTGCTCCAGGTGGGTATACATCCTTCCAGACCTTGCTACTCATGCACACATCTGTGCCTGCGCAGTTAGGGTCAAGATCCCTAAGTCCATCTGCCTGCTGGTCATCTGCACCAAGGGCTCACAAGCCCAAAGCCCCCAACACTAACCTGCTCCAGAAGTGCCCAAAGTTCAGAGTAACCAACCCCAAACAGCGTGAGTGTCTGTTTCTGTTTATAAGGTCTACTACATCAAAAACAGCTGCATCAGAGGGCACAGTGAGCACAGTGATAAGGCAGCCTATGGGACTGGAGGACATTTACAAGTCATACCTGTTAATTGATGATATCCAGAGTATATGAAGAACTTCAACAAAAAGACAAAATCCAATTAAAAAATAGACATTTCAAGCATGTCCCACCCCTCCACAGTGCTTGAAATGTCTAAGTTCTTCATATACTCTGGATATCATCCCTTAAGATTTGTAAATGTCCTCCAGTTAAAAATGGAGTAAAGGCATGATATGTAAAGTATACTTCAATAAAGAAAAAAATAAATAGACATTTCTCCAAAAAGATTCAGAGGGACAACAAGCACATGAAAACATGCTTAACATCACATTTCCTAATCATTAGGAAAATGCAAATCAAAACTACATGATACCACCTGCTACCATTCGGTTGGCTGCTATCTCAAGAACAACCAAAACAGAAAATAACAAGTCTTGGTGAAGATGTGCAGACACTGGTACCTTGTGCACTGCTGGTGGGAATGTACAATGGTGCAACAGCTTTTGAAAACAGGACAGCAGTTCCTCAAAAATAGAATTACCATATGATCCAACAGTGTCATTTTTGAGTATATACCCAAAGGAATTGAAAGCAGGTTCTCAAAGAGATACCTGTACAACTGTTCATAGTTGCATTAGTTACATAGTCAATAGGTAGAAGAAACCCAGGTGTTGATTGGATGAATAAACAGAACATGCTATATAGATACAATGGAATAGTATTCAGCCTTAAGGAAAAAAATCTTGACACCCTACAAGGTGGATGAACCTTGAGAACATTATGCTAAGTGAAGTCAGCCAATCACAAAAGGACAAATATTGTCGGAGCCCACTCACATGAGGTCCCTAGAGCATCAGACGCAGTGAGACAAAGTAGAATGGAGGTTGCCAGGGTCTGAGAGGGGAATGTGGGGAGCTAGTATTTAATAGGTTCAGAGTTGCACTTTTGCCAGATAAAAGCATTCTGGAGCTGGACAGTACTGATGGTTGCCCAACATGAATGTACTTAACACCGCTGAACTTACACTTAAAAATGGTTCAGATGGTGAATTCTGTTAGGTAGATTTTGCCACAGACATAAAAAAATGACAAAAACAGCCCCATATACCCTCCACGTCTTCCTGTCCAACAATCCTGCCCAGCAGACACGTGCTGCCCCACACTACCCAACCCACTCTTCCACTTGGACCTTGAAGATCCCCTCTTGGATTTACCTTTGGAACCCCCCGGTCCCTCTCCAAGGCCCCATTATTAGCTCATCCTTCTCTGCAGGTGTAACTTAAGGGACTTTTCCAGGCCATCTGTGCTATTAACTCTACATGTGCCTCTGGAGATCTCAAGGGTTTCAAATACTCCCTATATAGGAAGACACCCATATTTATGTCCAGCCCGGTCTTCTCAGCAGGTCCAACACAGCTGGCTTTCCCCTCCAGCCTTGGAAAAGACACTTTCTTTGGGTGAGCACCAGACAGAGTGGTTGGCTTGTATTTGCAGACTGTGTTCTATGAAAACCCATGGGTTTAGGCACAAATCTCTGCCGGTATCACATTCACGCAAAAGAGCACTATGCAAACTGACCTACGCTGGGTCCTGCAGCTCCGGGCTCCAGGCTGGCCGCTGCTCTGGCCCACAGAGTAGAGCGTGAGTGGAACTCCCTGCCCTGGTTTCTCGTGCCCTCCGGTTCTTTGGGCCGGACACGAGGAGTCCTATTAAAGCACTGATCAGAAGGGCACGAGTACCCTTTCACTGCCTCTTCACCCCTGCTGCCCCCCGCGCTGTGTGCCTCCACTCAGGGTCTGTGGCATGACTGCTCCAGCGTGACTCGCATTCCAGCGAGAGGCTCGGGTGTCCTACTCGTATGCTTAAGCTCGAGCTCCTAAACCGCGTATTCTGTTCAGCAGTGTCCTTATCCCTATGTGGCCAAGGGTGCTCGTCACCTCGGTCAGAATCTGGGGCTGCTCCCGGAGGACACGCTTTCCCCCCAAATGACAATCTGAGCTCTGCGTAAGGTCATCTTGAATCTGCCCTTTGCCTGGCTTCTCTGGCCCCGTCTCAGTCCAGGCCACATTCCCTGCCTGGACTGTCCATAGTTTGTTCCCTGCCCCTGGCCCCACTCCCACCTCCCTCAAAATCCACCTTTAAAACCCTTTACAGAGCAGCTTTTTCTGAAAGAAAACTCTATCTTGGCACTTTCCTCCCTAAGGCCCTTTGTCATCTGATCTCTGCTTCTCTGCTGAGCCTCCTTCCATTTCTGTATTTAAGGCCAAACGTTAATCACCTGGAGATCTGATACCCAAACAGAACTGGAAGGGGCTGAAAGGCAGAAAACATCAAAACCCATTCTCCCCCTTCTCGTCTGTGTGCCCCAGTCGGCCGGAGGCCCAATCCCATCTCCGTCATTCCAAGGCCACTTCATGGCCCTCTTTTGACACATGAAGTACATGATTTAAGATTTTGGGTGTACAGATGCTGGGCCGTGCAAGGACAGCATGAGGGTTAAGATATTATGGGGCGTTGGAAGTCTTGAACGATCAGAGGCACTGACTTAGGGAGGGTGACAGAGATGACGCAAGAGCAAAGGGAGGAAGGGCGGCGGGCGGGGCCTCACGCTGCTCACACGCGCCCTTCACCACAGCTGTGCCGAGCGGAGACGAGAATGGGAGGACCCTATGGAATGGGCCCCGTCAGACATGTGAGAGTCAGCACTCCTGAGATGCCTTAGACATGTCAGAGAACAAGAGTTTCAAGAAACCTAAGATTTTTGGTATAAATTAGGTGTTCCCTGTTATCATTGATCAAATAAGAAATAATAAAAGCAAACAGGCTGGACTGGGCAGTCCCCTCAGTGAAACTGACCAACAAAATGACATTACAACTATTTGGAGGAGAGAGAAAATTAATTTAGATCTGATTCCCACTATCATGTAAAAATTTAGGCAAGACTCTTCAAGAAAATGAAGAAGGTAAAACTTAGGAATAGAAACACGCAGTTAACAAATTAGAAAAATATTTTAAAACTTTGAGAAAATACCATGCCAATTCTGATCATACACTTGACAATCTAAATGAAAGGCATGTTTTTCCAAATATATAAAAATTTTATCTATAAAATATATAAAAATTTAAATATATAAAAATTGACTCAGTAAGAAGCTAACCATTTAAGCGAATGAAAACTTTTGTGCAACCACATCGTAAAAAGATACTGAACCTAAAAGATTTTCTAATAACCTTCAAACAACAGTAATTCCATGTTATGTAATCTGTTCCAGAGCATAAAACAGATTGGAAGATTCTTATTCAGTAATTCCAGCATAATCCTGACACCAGAACCACAACAAAGATATTCCAAAGAATACAGACCAATATTATTTCTGGAATACATATTAATAACTTCTGAATAAAATGTTAGCAAATAAAATCCAGTGCTTTAAAGAAATAATTATATATGATGGCCAGTAATTTGCTAATGAAAAATAAGCAAACTAAAACAAGATACTTTCTTAAACTATAAAGACCATCTACCTTTATGGATGGTCTAGCCTGCATATAATAGTGTGAAATATTAGTGGTATTCCTCCTAAAATACATGACAAGTCACAGGTTCCCCCACCACTGTTACTCAGAATTGTTCTAAATGATGCAGTAAGATGATAAAAAGATAAGACAATTATAAATATTGGTGAAGAAGAGACAAAACAGTCACAATTTGGGGAACCCAAGGGAATCAAATGATAACATATAAATAAATGCATTCAAAAATGATTTGTGGGGACACACACATTTCCAACATATTTTCTAAATAACCATTGGAGTATACACCAGGGAGCAGGGGGGAGGGAATCATTCACAATGGCAATAAGATCTGTAAAATTCCTGAGACGAACTTACAACATAAAAAGAATGTATAAGAATAAATCTATGAATCTTTTCTGACAGATGAAGGGGAAAACCTTTAAAAAGGAAACACACGCCATTTGTTAGAATTGAAAGACAATATTATAAGATGTCAGTTTTCCTCTAGTTTAATCCAAAAACTAAATGCACCTCTAGACAAAAAATTATGGGTTTGCTGTGGGGGTGGAACTGTACAAAATGATTCTTTCCAAAAATCAAAATGCGGTATAAAAATACAGTAATGAGACAGCACAGAGTATTACTAAAGTTTATGAATACTCTAAGCATAAATAGGAATTTAATATATATAATAAGGCTAATAGGCTGGGTATGATGGCTGACGCCTGTAATCGTAGTACGTTGGGAGGCTGAGGAGGGAGAATCACTTGAGGCCAGGGGTTTGAGACCAGCCTGAGCAAGAGCAAGACTCTGTCTCTACAAAATTAGAAAAATTAGCCAGGCATGGTGGTAACACGCTTTAATTCCAGCTACTCGAGAGGCCGAAGCAAGAGGATTGCTTGAGCCCAGGAGTTTGAGGCTGCAGTGAACTATGATGACACCACAGTACTCTGGCCAGAGCAACAAGGTGAGAACCTGTCTCAAATTAAAAATTTTTTTAAGAAGAAAACTGCAGATTATTTAATAAATGGTATTGAGACACTATTCCTCTTAACTAAGAAAAAAATAACAAGTTAGCCACTTGAAATTTACATACAAAAACTGAAACTATAAAATCAACGAAGCAAAACACAGTGCTTATTTCTGTCACCTTGAAGAACTTTAAGTATGATCAACCCCAAGGGCAGAAAAATCAGACCCCATAGAAACTTAAAATTTTTGCCTAAAAAAAAAAAAAAAAAGGAAACAAAAACAAATAAGGAAAAGTTTAAAAGTAGAGGATGATCTAGAACAAAATACTGCAACGAATGTGACAAAGTGCAAGTACCCTAAGTACTACAATCTTAAAAATCAGAAACCATGCAGAGAAGGGAGGCTGGAAATTCCTCGTGCCTGAGGTTGCAAAATCTGCTTGACTCAAAGAGAAATTTGCTGTGCCAGGGCTTAGTAGTTTCTTGGCCACTCTGATTTAAAAAAAAAAAAATGGGGGTAGGTGGAAGCACGATGCAAGGTGGGCCCCCCACTGGGCTCTCCACCACTGTATGGGGTGGGCAGGGGCCAGCCACATATTAAGTGGCCCTGTGGGCTTCTGGTCAGTGTTCCAGGGAATAGAGGAGACACGCTCCGTGGGAACGGGAAAGGCAGCAGGGCGGCCCCTAGGGCAGACGGCGCAGGCACTGCTAACAGTGGCTCGCTGGAACTCTCGGATGGAAGGCACGGGAGTTTTAAAATCTATGGGGTTTTCTTTCTTTCCTGTTTGTTTGTATTTCTTACTTTTCCTGTAAGAAAATTTATTTCTTACCTATGCAATACAAAATCTAGAAAATTGTTTTATAAAGGTTTAGGTGGCAGCAATTTTTAAATGTAAGACTATGAATGCATTTATTTTGTTTACAGTTTACATATATAGAAAATGCCATCATTAGCAAAGAAAGGGCATTGAAGATCACCTTACTGGCTTTCTACGTTACATAAAACTCAGTGAAGAGAGACGAGCAAATGAGGCGAGCTTTTCAGCAAACCACAGTTAGCATTAAGAGAACAGACAAGCAAAAAAAAAAAAAAAAAGAACGCAAAATGAATGAAATGGTGCCTCTCGATGGTTCAAAAACTTACATAATAAAATCCATCTTCATCAATTTCACCAAAAACAGTAATAATATCTCCCGTGCAAAATGTAAGTTCAGCCTGTAGAAAGGGAACGTAAAGTTAATAGTCTTTTCCTGCACAAAGTAGTGGTTTTAAAAACTTAATGGACGTTGGTGACTCAGCGGGGAGGGCGGGGTGGGAGTGCGGGGTGGAAAGTCACCTATCAGGTTCTCTGCGTACCGTCCAGGTGACCGGCACATTAAACGCCTAGACTTCTCCACTATGCGATTCAGCCATGTAACAAAAAACCACTTGTACCCCTTGAATCTATTTAAATTAAAAGGAATATTTTTGATCTAAAAAATAAGTTTTCTGTGATTTCTCTTACTATTTGAGAAATTTTGGCATTAATCTCTCTTTCAGCCAAATAAAGAAGAAAGGCACAAAGCTAACGAGTGACTCTATTCATCATCTTCTAGAAAGTAAGTACAAATCCAGATAATGTCAACCCAAAGGGAAAATGCTGCGGTGCTTCCGTTTTTGGCCAAAATTCAAGATAATTACCATTTTCTATTGGTAATACATTTTTAAAACTAGCGAAAGCGTTAACTTTAAAAACCTGGACCATTAGAGAAAAAGACCATTGCGTAAATGTCCTTTCACTCAGTATTAAAAAGTCTACTCCATTATTAGTTAAATGCCTGTTTATTAAGTGACTACTCTGTGCTGGGAGCCAGCCTCGAGGCAGGGGCCCAGTGCTAAGGAAGTCTCCCTGCCCTCAGCCATCCCACTGCCCAGCACGCTGCCGCCAGTTAACGGAGCAGAACGTGGAAACGTAAGTCTAGCAGAGCACGCTTTAAATAAAGAAACCAGCATCTTATTTCTAAACATGAAAATGAAAAAATAAAGTCTGTGAGTATCTAAGCAAGCAGCTCCACAGAGCAAAGACCTCATCTTTCACTTCTGAAGGCAGACGACTTTCAGCCTTCGTGAAGCCAGGGAGCCAGGATGAACCAGGCCACGTGCACCTAGCACATCATTGCTGTCCCCTCTGCTTTTCTGTTAATGTCCACAGGGGACCTCATTGCTTTGCTTGTCTTCACTGACCACCTGCGATGAGTTTCTGCTCGTCTCCTAGAGATGACCCTCCCTACAGTGTCATCCCCGTTAGATGTGCGTCCCAAATTGCTCTTTCTGTACAGTAGAGGAAAATCTGGGCACTGGGGAACAAGATGCCTCCTCTCCTCTTGGCCGTGTCCACGCTGGCCATTCGTTGGTTTGGTGGCCCTTCCCACTGATGGCCCGCAGGGCAGGGAAGAGGTGGTTAAGGGCACACGGTTTCAGCATGGCATTCCAGAGCAGCTGTGCCGGCGCGGGTGTGCAGTGTGGTTTGGGGCAGCAGGGAAGGAACACGGGGCCAGTACCTCCACGTCCACGTTGGGCGAGCTTTCTCTCGGGTCGTAGTCGTACAGAGCCACCATTCTCCGTGTCGACACCGTGTGATGCCTGCCACTCCTCCTGCTTCTCTCTGCATGAGTCACAAGGGGGACGGGAAAGCCATGGTAAAGTCATTCCAAAATCAGCAGTGTCTCCCTTCTACCGCCACACTGGGCCAACGTGACGGAGACCTACCTCGTCTAAAAGCCCTATGCGCCTGTGCGCGATCCTTAGAAAACACTTCTGCCTTGGGCCAGTGGCCTCAGACCCCACATTCTTACACTTTCGCCCTAGTACGCGTCCCCTTCCCAGAACGGAAAGCGTGAGCTATTTACTATGCATTGGAGGGTTAGCGAAGCACCCTGGATCTGGCCCAAATCAGGGAACCCCTGTCGAATCGAAGTTGCTAGGGTGTGAAAAACATTCTTCCTGGAGAAAGGTGGCGTTTGTGTGTTTCTTCTAAACATAGCCCCTTTTGGGGATCCAAACGTATGAATGAAAGCTGTCAAAGGCAAGTGTTTTAAAGGCAACTAAAGTTAGTTCTGCGGCTTTTCAGTGGTTTTCAACAGGGGTAGGGTCCGACCATGTACGCATGCCAAGTCCAGAGATGACCCAGCCCTGGGCTCTGGGGAGGAGCCACCACTGTAGTTTGGAGGAAGCAAGAACACCTCCGTGGACCTGCAGACGTACGTTTCCTTGAAACAAAACAGAGTACGGCGTTATTCCAGAGGCCAAACGCAGTGCTTCTGGGCACTGTTAACGTGCCGTGTACGAATTTCAAAGGGTGGCGAACCAACTCACGTGTACTTCTTACCCCAGCAGAACTCACACCTCATAAAATTCGCTGTCGCTAGTGTATGGTTCTAGAAGGCGCGATAAACACATACAGTCCTGTGACCCCACAACAGCCAAGACCGAGGACAGTCACGGTCTGTTGCAGCCACTACAGCCTCAGGTAACCACGGATCCATTTTCTGTCCCATTCTTTTGCCCCTTCCAGAATATCGCTTGAATGGAATCCTACAGGATGCAGCTTTGTGAGACCGGCTCCCTCATTGGTGTGACGCGCCTGAGGGCCACTCACCTTGCTGCAGGTGGATGCGGTGGCTCTGCTCTCCGTGGAGCGGCACCACCGCGGGGATGCGCTGCTGTGCCCTCGCCCATTCACAGCCAGGAGCCACTGTCAGTCGAGCCCCCGCGAACATTCGCACGCAGCTCGTCTGTGTGAACCTGAGTTTCCGTTTCTCATGGGTAAGTGCACGGAAGCGGAGTCGTGGGGTCACACCGTAAGTGCGTGTTTAACTTTGTAAGAAACCGTCAAACTGTTTTCGGAAGTGGTCGCACCATTTCACACCCCCAGCCGCACAGGAGAGACCCGGGTCACGCGCGCTCTGGCCCACACCTGGGATGGCCGCGAGTTTTAGCCACTCTCCTGGGTGTGGATCGGCTTCACAGGTGGTTCACTGACGACGTTAAGATCTTTTCACTTGCTGCTTTGCCATCCACATGTCTTCTTTGGTGAAAGGTCTCTTCAGATCTTTTATCCACATTTTCGTTAGGCTGTTTTCTTTTCTTTTTTCCTTTTTTTTTGAGACAAAGTCTCACTCTGTTGCCCGGGCTAGAGTGCCCTGGCGTCAGCCTAGCTCATAGCAACCTCCAACTCCTGAGCTCAAGCGATCCTCCTGCCTCAGCCTCCTGAGTAGCTGGGACTACAGGCATGCGCCACCATGCCCGGCTAATTCTTTCCATATATTTTTAGTCATCTGGCTAATATCCTTATAATTTTAGTAGAGACGGGGTCTCGCTCTTGCTCAGGCTGGTCTCGAACTCCTGACCTCGAGCGATCCTCCTGCCTCAGCCTCCCAGAATGCTAGGATTACAGGCATGAGCCACCTCGCCCGGCCGGCTGTTTTGTTATTAATGAGTTTTGAAAGTTCCTTGTCATTCTGATGCAGCCCAACATTGGCTGTTTTTCTTTTATGCATCATGTTTCAACATCCTGTCAAATCTTTGCCACATTGTCACAAAGTTTTACCCCTGTGTTTTCTTCTAGAAGTTTTATAGTCCTAATGTTTATACTTAGGACAATGTGCCATTTGGATTTAATTTTTTAACAGGAATAGAGTACGCCTTGAGATTCATGTTTTTTCTTTTTTGACCTGTCAGGAGATAACTGAGATTCATTTTTGACATATGGATATTCAGTAATTCCAGCCCCAATTATTGAAAGGACTACCCTTTCCTTGTCGAACTGCCTTTTTACATTTGTTAAAAATCAGTTGATTCTATACGTGTCAGCCTGTGTCTGGACTTGACTCTGATTCACTGATCTAGGCTTCCGTCTTTTCCCCGATGCCAAACTGTCCTGATTAGTGTGACTTTGTAGTAAGCTTGAAATCCTGTTATGTGAGTCTTCCAATCTCGTCCTTCTAAAAAATTGTTTTGTTCATTTGGTTATTCCCTAGTCCTTAGTCTGTCCATACAAATTTTAGAATCAGCTTATCAGTTCACAATTTTGATTGTGATTTCAGTGAATCTGTAGTCCGTTTGGGGGTATTTGGCATAATAACAATATTAAGGCCACGGACACGATCTCTCTCCATTGATTTCGGTATTGCTTTCTCTCCTTAGTGTTTTGCAGTTTTCAGCACACAGATCCTGCACATGTCTTGTCATAAGTAACACCAAGCATTTCATGTTTTGTTGTGTTATTGTAAACAGCACTACTTCCAAAATTCTCAATTTCAAAATTCCCATCCCTAACATATGGAAATACAATTGATGACTTTCGTACCTTGACCTGTGTCCACTGACCTTGCTACACTCACCCCTGGGAGCTTCTAGTTCTAGGAGGTTTTTGGTTCTTTGAGATTCTTTAAGATGCTCTAAGTAGATGTTCATATCACCTGAGAATAGAAAGGTCTTACTTCGCCCTTTCCAGTCCGTACCCTGCGTATCCCTCCCTCTCGCGGCACTGCACTGCTTGGACCTGCAGTGAGTGTGATGCTGGGAAGGGCAGGAGGGCCGACGCCCTCCCCTGCGCCCAGGCTCAGGACCACCGTCAGCTTCCGCCACCAGCAACGGCCGTTTCACTGTCACCCGGGGCAAGCAGATATCCGGGTTTAGTTCCCTTGACTAGCCACATTTAGAAAAACCGAATGAGATAAAAAGAAATTTAATCTAATTGATAGCGTAAATCAAGTCACTGTTCCTTAACAGTCTTTGAGTTTCTTGTGTGTGGTGCGCAGAGCCTGTTCTCTTTGACAGTCAGAGTTGACTTCAGGGAAGCAGACGAGGGGCTCCGAGACCTTCCACCTCATGGATTTAAGGGGCAATGTATTCACACGAAGCCTCAGCTACTTGATGCAGAGTAGTTACCTTGATACAACGTGTTTATTAATGCCAAAAATGTTTGAAATGTTTTGATTTTGTGATTATCCTCAAAATTACATATATTCTCTGAACTGTTGAATTCTGTCTTAGAAGTCTGATTTAGAAGTTAATCTAGGCTGGGCACAGTGGCTCACACCTGTAACCCTAGCACTCTGGGAGGCCAAGGCAGGAGGATCGCTTGAGCTCAGGAGTTCAAGACCAGCCTGAGCAAGAGTGAGACCCAATGTCTACTAAAAATAGAAATTAATTGGCCAACTAAAATAAATACATTTATAGAAAAAATCAGTCGGGCATGGTGGCGCATGCCTATAGTCCCAGCTACTCGGGAGACTGAGGCAGGAGGATTGCTTGAGCCCAGGAGTTTGAGGTTGCTGTGAGCTAGGCTGACACTGCAACACTCTAGCTAGGCTGACAGAGCAAGAGACCCTGTCTCCAAAAAAAAAAAAAAAACTTAATCTAATGTTTTGAAATATTAATCCTTAAATATAATACAAATAACATGAACTGATCTTGCTCTCTGTAGCTATTTAGAAAAAGTAGAGACCCTGTTAATGAATAAATTTTCTTTGCACTTGGGGAAAAAAACAAAGATCATAAATGTCATGCTGCTTAAAACTCACTGAGAATAGTTTTTCTCTGTTCTCACCGGTGCTTGCAGACTGGTTCCAGATAAATGACGTTTAGTGTCTATCCAAATCAAAGAGTAACGAGTTTTTGTGCCTTTTAGAGAAGCAAAATGCACCTGAAGAACGGAAGGTGAAGCACCACCCGTCACCCTTGGGCGTTTATTATGCGTAGGCTGATGTTCAAGGATATTACCGAAAAGCAGTTGATCATTTGTTTTCTAGATGTGATAGATTTTTAGCAAGCAAGGCGGCACTTCATCTTTCATTAGAAGATCATCTGTGTTTTCGCAAACATTCCGGTGTACATATGTCCCTAAATGCAGGGGTACTGCAACCTGGTTTGTAGAGTGGGGAACTTTCACATGACTCTAACACGTGCAGACGACGCCAACTGGGGCCTCCTCGCTGTGGCCCCCTGCTCTGAGCACAGGTGCTTTGCGCTGCGACACACACAGCGGCCGTGGCTGGGCGGGGTCTCCTTACCTATCTTCTCCACAGGCGTATTCAGGGGGAGGAAGCCTTGTCTGAGAAGCTGGTCCATCATCTCCTCGTCATCCGCCTGGATCTCGGAGACCATGTTGCAAGGAATGAGGCCGAGCCGGGCACAGGTCTCCCCGCGGTAGAACCCATCTGCGTCTTTATCGCCGTAAACCTAGAGCCATGGGGAAATCAAAACATGTTATGCACATCAGTCCTACTTACAGCGGAGTCGTTTGTAGTCAGGAATATCCTCAGCACATACTTGCAGGACAGCCCAGATCACCTACGTAAATCGCCCCCAGGCTGCCGTGGATGTGGACGTGCGGCCCTCGCTCTGTGACCCCGGGGTTCGGGCAGCTCACCGAGCTCCCCATCCGACGGGTGTTTGCTCGGATGACTGTGTGTTTCACCTCAGGCAGGTAAAGGCATGCGGGACAAGGACACGCTACATGTAGAAGGGCCATGTCGGCCGCACGTAGCGGTGCTTCTGTCCGCCTGAAGCGGGTTCCTCCATGGTAAGACAGGGCCGCGCGTCAGGCACTCTGACCACTGTCAAACGCTACTCGTCTGGACCCGTTCTGAAGTTGCAAACTCAGGGTTCGAGGCCCCCTTTCTCCTCCCCTAGGGGGCAGCACGCTTCCTCTCGTTCCCCACTTCAGACCCACACGGCTCCTGCTCCTCTCAGAAGGCTGGACAGGACAGGGGACAGGGAACAGCTTGCCCGTCTGGCTGTGTCAAGGGTCTAAGGCACGGTGGCCCGGCCTCTGGCTAGTGGACACTCGCTCCCTCCCCTCGTCCTCCTGGCCCGCCTGCATTATTCTATCAGGTCACAGGACCTGATAGAATCTGTGGTCCACAGGACCCATTAAGGTGTGTCCGTGTGCACATGTGCACACAACCCTATAAGGCAAACAGGTGAAGGCACTGCCCCTTCCCAGAGAGGAGCAGACGCCAGGGAATGACTCCAGGAGGGCAGAGGCCCTGGCTGGCACGGAGGCACTGGGGTTGTCTGAGTTGCCCCTGCTGTCAGGCTCTGCCCCGCGGAGCCCACCTTGATGATCTGTCCTTCTTTGAAGGGAAGCTCCTCCTCGGCGGCATCTGGGTTCGGGGACATGGTGAGCGGGTCATAGTCGAAGAGAGCCACAAAGATGCGGGCCTGGAGCTCCTCGGCGCCAGGGTCGGTTTCTGACTCTTCGTAGAAGTCTGGGGAGAGGCGGTCTCGCCCTGAGTACTCGTCTGGGACATGTGGGGTGAAGACAGCAACAGGTGAGTCCTCCCACCACAGTAAGTTTGTGGCTTAGCATGTGGGCAGGAGGAGATCAAGAGCCCCAACCAGGATGGACCAAAGAGGCTAGTAACTGTTCCAAAGCGTGGCCACCCTGGACCCGGCCACACGTGGGAACACCCACGGCCAGGTGGCCATCTCCACCCCCAGAGAGGGGGCCGGTGCAGGAGGGACCCTGCAGGACAGCACCCAGGCACCCACGCACTCTGCGAAGTGGAGAATGAGCACAGCCCATGGGCAAAATCTATCTGCATTTCAGTCAGAGTCCGGGAGAGGTGGCCAAGCTGTTCACGTAGCTCTAAATACTTAACTGGCAGCAAACACATTCTTCATTGCAGCAATTAGCGATTTCCTGGCAGAACTGGGTTTCAACTCTGCCTACCCTTCCGCTTCTACAAACTATGCTTTTGAAATTCTAATATATGTGCATATATATCACTGGATGGCATTAGATATATATGTGTACACGTGTGTGTGTGTGTGTGTGTGTGTGTGGAGTGACAACTGACAGGTAATGTTGTTGTGGTCACACGAGGCGGTCTCAGACCACCAGTGGGGAAGCGGATGAGAAAACGCAGCTGCAGAGAAGGCAGGGCTGGGAGAGCA
>CAUYMX010133902.1:0-12475 GCA_963573855.1 Lepilemur septentrionalis | reverse complement strand
TTTAAAACTTTGGGGGAAGGAGCAAGGGAACCTCACTGTTTCAGGAAAAAGAAGGAAACAGAGAAGCCATCAGGGAGGAAAAGAAAGTTGCCTGCATGGAAGCATCACAAGTTAAGGTATTCTAGGCCGGGCGCGGTGGCTTACGTCTATAAACCTAGCACTCTGAGAGGCTGAGACAGGAGGATCGCTTGAGGTCAGGAGTTCAAGACCAGCCTGGGCAAGAGTGAGACCCCCATTCTCAACTAAAGAATAGAAAAAATTAGCCAGGAAACTAAAAATAGAAAACATTCGCTGGGTATGGTAGTGCACAGCTGCAGTCCCAGCTACCCGGGAAGATCACCTGAGCCCAGGAGTTTGAGGTTGCTGTGAGCTAGGCTGACGCCACAGCACTCTACTCTAGCCCGGGCTACAGAGTGAGACTCTGTCTCAAAAAAAAAAAAAATTCCCTGTTCTTGGATTCCACTTCTGGGAATTGCCATAATAACTACTGGGAAATGGGGAAAACCTCCATACTCAATGGTGGATATCCTGGAGGTTATTAATACCCAGGTGGCCTCAAAGAGTTGCCTGCAGGAGAGGCCTCAGAGGTATGCGAAACAAAGAAGGGTCTCCAGCAGTGCTGTTGAGTGAAAGCAGCAAGGATCACGGAAGCACGCAGAATCACACTGCGTATGTTAAGTGTGAAGCCAGGCTAAGAGGGAACAGCACCACAGTGGCTAGCATGGGCTTCTTTCTACACAGGAGGAGAAGAAACCAGGCATTGGGTGTGGCCTAATGACTAACTCACAGGGTCTGCAGGGAAAACCAACGATAAGAGAGGCAGGACTGAATTCCATGTGCTGTGGACTGTAAGGCTGATAAACTATTTGTTAGAAATGAGCTGGCAGAGGAATGCCTGAAAGTCCTTGAAGGGCTTGGAAGGAAATCAATCAGGTGTACCTCCTGTTGTAGATCCAAATCAAGGGTCATTCCTGGTCAGTTTCAGGGGATTTGGAGGCAAATGCCCCACTATCCCCATCCTCCCCAAGTCCCTGCTACCTGAAGCCAGCTGGGAGAAGGAAGGGGGTGACTCACCTTAGCTGAATCAGCCCTGTGCTGCCCATGCAGACACCATGGTGCGGAGGATGCCAAACCAGAGCGGCAGGGGGCCACTGGCCCCCAACCACGTACAGGAGGTGCGCCTGCATCAAGTGGAGTCCATCAGTGACCTACACAGTGGAGGTGAGGGGAGGAGGGAGGTAGATGGAGGTGCTGTGGGGACAAAAGTGGGCGCATTTGCTGCCCTCCTGACGTCCCCTCCACCCTGCAGGCTCGCCGCACCCCTATCTGACTGAAGAGGCACGGCCGTGGGACGAGCTCCTGGGTGTTTTGCCACCGTCACTGTGTGCCCAGGCCAGCTGCAGCCCTGTGTATGGCAGGGGGGGCTTCCTGCTGCTGCTCGCGCTGCTGGTGCTCACTTGTCTGGCGCTCGCCATCCTGGCTGTCTACCTGAGTGGTAGGGACGACAGGACACTGGTGGGAAGAGTGCAAGGCAGTGGAGACTGGGAAGCTCTTCTGTGGGGTTGGAAGGACTGCAGATGCTGCAGCAATGGAGGCTGGGGTGGGGGGTTCTAGTAGGATGACACAGTCTGACAATCTTCCACTCCTGCCTACCCATTTGCAGTGCTGCAGAGTGAATCGCTGCGCATCCTGGCACACACATTGCACACCCAAGAGGAGACGCTACTCAAACTTCGCCTGGCCAGCCTCAGCCAGCTGCGGAGGCTCAACTCCAGTGAGGCCCGAGCACCCAGCTGAGATGCCACTTTGACCTGGGGCCTGGAGGTGTATGTGTGGGGGTGGGGATAAAGTGACTGCGGGCAAGTCTCTCCTCTCCTCCCACTGGCCACATCTACACTACTTCCTTGGTGAGACTTTTGTCTAAGAACGTGATGTGACTCCACAGCTGCCTGACTCTCCTGCCCTCTTCAAGCCAGGCCTAGCCAAGGCTTCTGATGCCCAGGCCTCCTGTGGCCTGTCAGCACCCTCTGGCCATCCATCCCCAGATGGCAGCTTCAGAAGTGTAGAAATAGCCACCCCCACTCCCCACTGCTATCTCCCAAACTCTGCCAGGCCTCCTCGTGGGAGTCCAGCCTCAGCTCTCAGTAGGGGGAGAGTGGCCACCTAGGGAGACTGCCTTGGAGGACAAAGGTGAGATGGAGGAAGACCCAGCTGGGCCCAAGCCTAGGGTGGTGGATGGGGAGGGAGGGTAGACAGAGATAGATACCCAGAAGTCAAGACCACAGAAGGCTGAGCATTCTGTTTAATTATCCCTAATAATCTTTAAAAATCACACAAATCCATTCCAGGTAGCTTTGCCTCCCCAGCTACTGTGGTGGCATTTGTCTAGATGCCATCTCCCCCAAAGAAATGGGTCATCCCAGGGGAGCAAAGCCTGAGAAAGAAGAGGAAGGGACAGCCCCCCCCACTGTCTGCCCCACAGCCCTGGGCCACATTTGGCCCGGCCTGAGACAGGGCAGGAAGAGGCCACAGGGCTGAGCGCAGGAATGAAGGGCCAGGGTCCCAAGTGTCCTGGCCCCCAGCCACCCACTCCTTGTCTGTTTTTGGTTTTGTCATTAAAAAAATAAAGCGACAATTACTGGCAGAGACCAGTTGTTGCACTGTCTTCTGTTAAAAATATGGGCAAGGGTGTGGCTAGTCTTCTCTTAGGCTGGTCCTGCTTCACAGGATGTCTGCTCGCTTGTCCCGCACGCGGCTGCGCGCCTTGGTCCGGGCTTTGAAGGCAGCAGCGTTGTACAGGTGCTGGGGTGGGGCAAAGAGGGATGACCTGGTGAGCTGGGAAAGAGGAAGCCCCTGCGAGCTCCAGGCCTCCAGGAAACAGGGGAATGGAGGGAAGACAAAGGAGCCCAAGGGTGCACCTTCTCAAATCGTGGAATTTTGCAGGCCTTCAGTGCAGTGGCATCCAACACCAGCACTGGGCCCAGGCCAAAGATGTCACGGAGTAGCTCATTGTTCTGGGAACAAAAAGAACAGTAAGCTCAGGCAAGCCCAAATCAGCCAAGCCAAGTGCCCCCTCCCTGTCCTTCTCCCCACCTGGAGGTGGTGGTGCATGCCCGAACCCAGCACTTCCTTGAAGGCGGCGTAGATCCTGTGCCGAGCCCAGCTGTCCATGTAGAGCACCTCAAGCCCAAAGCGGACTGTTTCTTCCTCGCATTCGCCGCCCTGCAGGGTAGAGGGGCCCTTGTGACTGGGCTTGGCTGCTATGCCTGGAGATGCACTCTCCCCAGGACATACAGATTCTCACCTCAACAAAGTGCAGCACGGCACGGAAAGTAGACCGCTGGCGCCGGCGGTCAGCCTTGGCGCGGTACTTGTTGCTGTCAGTGGCCAGAGTGCGCAAGGCACTGCAGAGGGCCTCCATGTCCTCATAAATGAAGTCCTCCTGTAGTGGGAGTGATGGAAGGTGTCTGGCAGAAGCTCGAGCTCTGCCGGCTCTCAACATGGGGCTGCCCAAACCCCTCCTTTCACTGAGAGCCCTTCTCTGCCTGGCGCCTCCGAACCCCTCCTTGGCCTCTGCCTGACCAGGGACACCCCTACTCAGGGCCCCCATCATAGCACCTAGCATGTGAGTCTGTGTTGGGGCCACCTCCACTGCATAGTGACCTAAGGCCATTCTGTTTTCTGCAGCATTCCCTGCACCTGGCCTGGGATGGGATGGGCAGGTGATATTAGCAGGGACCCCACCCCACCCCATCCCTCAAACCTCAAGGTCCCGGGCGAGCTCAAAGAGCAGTGCAATGGTTTCGCCGGCAGCAATCCGCAGGTTCACACTTTCACTGGACAAGAGCTGGGGCAGCTGGGGCAGCTGCCTAGGGAAGGGGCAGGCTGAGCTACATGTGTGGGTTGGGGGCCTCTTTGAGATTCCCCTCCTCCTCCCACTGGGCAGCAGCCCCTACCTGTCAAGGATGTGGCTGATGTGGGTGCTGGGACAGATGGTGAGCAGCAATGCCCAGGCCTGCAAGGCAGCACAGAGCAGGCCATCCAGGCTGGCAGGGACCACTGGAACTGTAGAGCCACCCACGCCACAGGACAGGCTGAAAACACTTTCTAAGCAGACAAGACAAGAGACCAGGTCCTAGGAGGACAGGGAGGCAGGGGAGTGGCTCAGGGGCTGAGCTATGGGCCTAGGTGTTCTACCACCTGTGCCCAAAGGCCACTCACTCACCTGGATGTCGGCAGCAGCCACGTAGCAGCCCAAGCCAAGAGCAGAAGCACACTGTTGTAAGGACAAGGCCAGACCATAGTCAGGGGGTGTGGCTAGGTTCCCAGCCATGGGGCCTACCCACTCCTCAAAGTAGGGAAGCCTGAAAGCAGGTGAAACCCCCCAGCCTGCTGAGGGATAAGGTAGGGGAAGGGTTTCATGAGGACACTCACGTGGAGCCGGGCTGCAGGGCTAGCTGTGCTGTCACTGAGCACAGAGATCAGCAGAGGCTGCAGGCTGTGGAACAGCTCCTCGCCTTTGGGTCCAGGGCCCAGCTGCACGCAGAGCAGGCCTAGCACGGCAGCAGCCAGGGCCTGTTCCTCACCCTTCCCTGTGGGATGCTTCAAGTCAGCACATGCAGCAAGGGTCAGCGCCACCCCAGTTTAAGGATCCCACACGCCCCTGGGTCCAACCTTTCTTGAGGCACTTTTCCAGGGCATCGGCCAGTGTGAGGCGGCGCTCTAGCAAGAAGTCAGGGAGTAGGCGGGATGCAAGGGCCAGGCGCAGGCTCTCCAGAGCACCTTGCCGGGTCTTGGCACTGGGGGGTGGAAAAGGAAGGGTCATATGGGTCAGCTCTCCCTTGGTCGCACTTGGTGTGGGCTGAGCAGGGACCTGGGTGTAGAAGTTGGCTGGCAGCCAGGGGTACCTCTTGTCTGTGAGGCAGTCCACATACTCCTTCAGCTTTTCCTCGAGGTCTTCCTGCTGGCCCTGCTCATCCACGACATCCCCCCCTGCAAGGCCAGCTGGTCAGCACTGCTTCTTGCCCTCACTCAAAGGAGCCCTCACCAAGTCCCTACCAAACTGCTACCCGCTCTCACCAAGGCTGTCCTCGGCCGTGGTGCTGAGAAGGCTGGGGCATTCACTGGTGGTGCTGCGGGCCTCACTGGCCGCCTCGTCCTCACTGGAACCTGAGTCAGCTTTGGCACTACTCCGGGCACCTGAGAAGAGTGGAATGGGATACTCAACCTGCCTCCATTGATGAGGGATGGCAGGGTTCCGTCGCCCAACCTCACGACCCCATAAGACATAGTACTGCCCCTTCTCTGAGATGAAAAAACCAAAGCTGAGGTGGGCAGTAGAGGGGCTGATTCGGGGGACTGGAGCCAGGAAGCAGGAGAATATAAATATGGAAAGAGGTCTTCTCTCTGTTGATGGCATCAGGCTCTGGCCTCAGGGAGGTAATGCCCACCAAGCCTGCCAGGTCATCCCTAGGCTGGGCCTTCGGCCCTGGGAGGACACACAGGCTCCCCCAGACCCTGGGAAGAGCAAGAAGTGAAATGGCCCCTGACTGCACAAGTCCCTGAAAATAGGTGAACACAAGTGAGTATGAGGGTCACTAGGGCTGGAGCACTTCTGTGCGTGGGATCTGTGCAGGGCCAAGGGCTGACTTTGGCAAGGGTGGCTGCTGTGGCAGTGCTCTGGACAGTTTATGATCACCAGGCTGGCTCTATTTCTCAGAACTAGTTACACCCCTTGCCTACAGGACAAAGTCCAGCCCACACACTGGCCTCTGCTCACTTCTTCTCTTACTATCATACCTGCCAGAGCAGCCCAGCGTTCCCTTATATGCTCTGCTGTGCTATGGTCTCTCCAGCTGCCCAGGCTTTGCACAACTTGTTCTCTCTGCATAGTGCTCTCTTCTCCACCTTCTTAGGACTCACCCAGAAGCCCCTAACCTGGAGCCTCCCTGGCTCCTAAGTCTGGGGCTATCAGCATCAAGTGAACATGTTCCATACCCTATCAGATATTCCCCGACCCAAACTGCATCAGGGTGGTGGCCAGTTTAAAGCTGTGCTTGGCAGGCACCCCATTCCCGCAGAGTAAACATATGTGTTTACTGCACCAGGACAGGGTGCTGGTAGACGCTGATAAGCAAGACCCAAGCCTCAGGCTCTAGGATACTCGTACACCTTCTGCGGCCAGGCCGGCCAAGGCCCCAATCCTGTAGCTTCCCAACCGCCCCCTCCCTCTGTTCTCTGGAGTAAGGCATGCCTCCCACCAACTTCCTTGTCCAGTCCAGGAAAGGATCAGGGTTTGGCGGGGGAACTGGCTTTCTGCTCTGTCTGGTGGGTTTGTCCACCCAAGTAGGCAACTGGGCTGGAAAGGCAATGGGGAAACCGAAGCCCAGAGAGGCTGGCGGGGTCACTGCTGGGAGCACGGGAGTCCAGCAGGCGCTGGAAGCAAGTTCAAGTTGGGCGCACACGTGGCAGATGCCTGCTGGGGCACGTGCCGGCCTCAGCAGAGTTCTGCAAAGCTGCGCCAGACTGGTGGAGAGGGGGTTCCTCACCCTAGGGTCCTCGGGGACACTGACGGGGACCCACGCAGGGCCCCGCTCAGCTCTCATCAGCTGCCCCCAGGCCCCCAACTCACCTCCTCCACGGCGCTGGCCGCCCTTGCGGGGCGCGTGGCCCTTACGGGCGCGAGGCATATCAGGAACCGGGTTCTGGGGGGCGCAGAGGGTGGAGGGTCAGGGACTCGGCGGGTGGGGGCTCCAGACCAGCGAGACGCCGGCCGGTGCGCTGCGCTGAGATTTGGCCAGACGACGGGAGCCACACGCCGCGCGCGCCACCATCTTCGCGAGGCCCCCCGCCCTGCCAAACGGGTAGCTGGGAAGGCGAGTTCCCGGCTATGCGGTTCAGATCCGCATCCACGCGGCCAAAACTACTATTCCCAGGGGGGCTGCGCGCTGATAGCCGCTGGCCAGCTGGGCGTAGAGCACGACGGGAATTGTAGTCCCCTCCTGGGACCCACAAGCCCACGACGCTCTAGCTGAACTATGCACCCACAATGCCCTGCGCGGTCCCCCACCCCGCCCCGCGTCTTGCAAGTGCACAGTCGTTAACTTTGAAGTTTCCCTCTCTGGAGCACCACCGCTGGACCAGCGTCTCACGACACTTGCAGCAGGGCACTTGCGAGAGGGCTTACAGGGCTGCCTGGGTCTGAGGACCACGGGGAAGAGTTTCGGGGTTGGTAGAACGGAGGGAACAGCTAAACATCAGGTAATGAAAGAAAAAGTTACTTTATGATTAAAGCAGAGTACACAGACAACGACTTAGCACTTACAGACCTTCCCCAAGTTCTTCTTGGGGCACATTTACCCCTGGACGGATCTCCTGTGACCTCTCCATGGACCCAGTGAGGTGGAGGCACAAAGCCCAGGGCTGGCAACCTTAACTAACTGGAACCTGACTCCCCCTAGGTTGCTTCCTTTTCATAAAGAGTCAGATGTTCTTAGAGGGCCTCTGGTTTTATAAATGTTTTTTTCTGGTCATTTCTACCCCTCAGGGATCCCAAGGGAAGCAGGATGGAAGTGGAGTGTGCGCTTGGGAGGACTGACTGTAAGCTGAATAGAGCAAGAGTGGGACAGAGTTGCTCCAGGACTGGGAGAGTGGCAGCAGGGAAAAGAGGAGGCAGGGGTAGGGACTCCTGGCTTTATGCTGCTTCCTTAGGCCTAGGCCTGCGCTCCTGGCAGGTAGGGCCAGCCCAGCCCCAGTAACAGCGGCAGCTGAATGACTTCCAATCTCCAAAGCTGCCATCTGGCCGTAGGTGCAGAAAGACTTCCGTCTGTCCTGGGTCTCTCCGGGCACAGCGCCCATGGCCATGGCACCACTGGTGACTGCAGGCCATGGCTGCCCTGGTTGTGTTGATCACATATGGGCCCAGGGTGCCCACCAGGTAGTCATGGAGATGCCAGCACTTCTTCTGAGGAGAAGGGAAAGGATGTCAATGCTCCTGCTCTATGGCCTTGTCATGGCCTCTCCCCCACCCTGTGATCCCAGCATGTGCTGCATGACAGGCTAAAGGGGGCAATGATCACCTCAGAGCTGGAGAAGCTTAGGTTCCCCCAGAGCACCACGCCGGTCACCCCCAGTGCTGCACTCACACCAATGGTCTGCACGAGGTCATCCTGGAGGCAGAGAGCTGCTAAGCCAGGACTATGTGGGCCAGATCCATGTAGGCCCACCTCCATCTTCTAGAGACTCTTCTGGTTCACTGCCATGATCTGATTCTACCTCTAGAGTCAGGCTCCTCTGTACTGAACCTCTTGACTCGTTTCTCAGGCCCTCCACTCAGAATGTCTCCCTTCAGATCAGAGGTCCAAAGGCTGGGTTTTGCCTTACTCCTCAAGATCTCCCAGGGCCACACCCTCCTTGCCAGATGCTTCAGGACAGGTCCTTCCCTTCAGAACCCCCAGTTCAGGACCTCCCCCTCTAATTCCCCTGGGCCAGGTCCTCTCTTCAGACCTTCCTAGAATAAGGCCATGCCTCCCAACTCAGATCCCTAGACCTCAGCTTCCACATACCTGGGACAGGAACCTCCCAGAGCTCCGGTGTGTTAGGCGGGTGTAGGCCAGGACAGGCAGGGGATGTGGGTGCCCAGCAAGGGCCACACGGAAGGCCTCCTCCAGGCGGTGTCGGACAAAGGCTTGGTGGTGGGCAGGCGGCAGTCTGGGTGGAAGGTAGATGCTGGGGAAGAGGGCACTGGAGGCAGCCCAGAGCCAATGCAGTTGGGTGTTGCGGGCAAGGGTGGCTGCATGGCAGCGGCCCGTGTAGTTGGAAGCCATACCGTGCCAGCCATTGCCACAGGCTGGGTAGCGATAGAAGCCCCAGAGCCCATGGGGCCGCAGTGCCTGGCCCAGCTGCAGCGTTTTTTCCATCAGTGCACGGGCCGCCTGCTCAAAGCCAGTATGAGCCTTGTGCACCTGCTCCTGAGGGTCCAGGTCAGGGAACACTTGTTGTGCCCAAGTCCAGGAAGCTGCCTGATAGGCTTGGCGGCGGCCCCAGTTCCCAGCCCAGAGTGGACACCATTCCTCCCAGTCTAGCACTGCCAGACCAGCAAAGCTGGGTCGCAGGTTGTGGTAGATCTGGTAGGCAGCCCGTGCCAGGTGGTGGTCAAGGGGCACAGCCTGGGGGATGCCCCCATTGTGAGCTGTGCCCCTAGGCCCAAGGTAGGGATACAGACCAAGCTGGTTCTTGTAGAAGATGGTGATGTTCTGGCCATAGAAATGTTGGCCATGATTGGCTATGATGCCCAGGGCATTGAGTGGCAGGTGCACACCAAAGCGAGCCTTACAGTGGGCTGAGGGTACATTCCACAGCACGGAGAAGGGGCGTTCAGGGGCCTGCAGCAGGGGCTGGCCATACCCCAGGCACAGGGCCACCCCCAGTACCAGGGCTGGGCCTAGCTGCATGGTCACATCCCAGGGATGGCAACCTGCAGGAGAGAGGGGGTTTGAGCTTAGAGTCCATAGTCATGGCCACACCTTCCACACAGCAAGGAAAGTTGGGAAAGCTCCCCCAGCAATTCCCCATAAGGATGGGGAGCTGGGGAAATCATGGTTCCCCAGGGGTCCCATAGGAATCTCTGAGCAGCCACATCCCAACTGCTTCCCTCCTATGTTCTCAATCTGTCAACATACCACTGTGTCCTCTGATACCTCCCCCACCCACAGCTGTCACAAGTCCCCTTCTTTCCTCTGCCCATCTTGTTCCCTGCCCCAAGAATACTTGGCTCCCATCTCCTTGCCTGCCTGGCCTAGTTCCTACTCAGACTCAAGTCTCTGTTATGACATCACCTACCCTGGGAGGTCACCTGGATCCCTAGGTGGAGTGAAGGCATTTGGGCTCCTGAAGCCTCTGTACCTCCCTTGTCCCACCATGGATTCTGCTACTGTATGCCTGTTTGTCTCCCTATCTGTCCCTTTGGGTGGAGACCCTACCTGTCTAGTTCACCATTGCCTACCCCCATCCAGAGCTTGAAACACAGTAGGTGCTCAGGGAATAGTAATGGCCACTCAGTCCCCTGGGCCTAGCAGGGTGAGAGTGCCAAAAGACAGGTGTTCTCTCATCAGTGGCCCCAGGGTCAAGGTAGATCTGGGGCTTTTGCACGAATAGGGGACCTGAGAGGTGAGGGTTGGGGTCAACAAATAAACTGTCACAGCCACACCCAACAGAAGCCTTTATTCAGCCACACTGATGGCTCTGAGTCAGAGCTATGGAGCCACCTCCTGGCCCCACTGGTACCCAGGAAACATGCCCAGGCTAAAGCTATCCCCCAGTGGCTAGGGGCTGAGATATGGCCAGTGAGCTGAGGCCAGTACTGTCCCAGATAGTCCACTGACCCAGAATAGCAGTCCCTTGCCCTGGGTGGCCCTCAGATGTCTTTCTCCATCCAGAATATGGGGCATCCCCTCAGGTCTTTGTATTGTGTCTCCAGCAGGCTTTTTGGACGGTTCCCTGATGGAGTTAGGGGTGAGGTGGTCAGGGGCTCAGGCAGGGGAGGGGGTGGTGGCAATGGAGGCCCCTTGGGGCCCCTTGGGGCAAGTTGGGCCATCAGGTTTGGGGCCTTGCAGGGTGGCCGGGAAGAGGGGGCCCTGGGAAAGGCACTGAGCAGGGTGGTGGGCAGCCGTTGGCTGGTGAAGACCAGGCCCTGCACAGGCTCGCCCAGCTGGTAGCCCAGGTGGGCATAGAACTGCATCTGGTCATGGGTGGTGAGGTGTAGCCTGCGGAAGCCCCGGGCCCGAGCAAAAACCTCCAGGCCCTCCATGAGTCGGCGGCCAAAGCCACGGCCCCTCAGGGCCCGGGCCACCACCACTGTCTCCACTAAAAGGCTCTGGGGCCTGTCCAGCACCCGTGAGAGGCGGGCATGGCCCACCACAATGGGTGCTGCTTTGGGCATGTGTGGGGCGCTCAGCAGCATCAGGCAGAGGGGGAAGGCATCTGAGGACTGGCCCAAGGAGTGTAGGCGGGAGGCACGGCTGCGGGGCCATTGCTCATTGATGAGGTCGGCACAAGCATCCAGGAGCTCGGGTCGGCAGTGCACAGGCTCCAGGGTCAACTCAGCCAGGTTGGGGGCTGGGGTCTTCACTGGCTGGGGTTCAGGATCCAGGTTAAGCTCAGCCAGGCCAGGTCTGAGGGTCATCTCTGGTTGGCGTGTGGAATCCAGGGTCAGCTCAGCTAGCTGGGGGCTCAGGGTCAGCTCTGGCTGACGTGTGGGATCCAGGGTTAGCTTGGTCAGGCTGGGTCTCAGGGTCAACCCTGGCTGGCATGCCAGATCCAGAGGCAGCTCAGCTGGGCTGGCATTCAGGATCACCTCCATCCAGTGCGTAGGTGCTAGGGCAGGGATCAGTTTGGCTGGGCCAGGGCTCAGAGTCGGCTCTTGCCTACACGTAGGATCCAGGCTCAGATGAGTCAGGCTAGGAGCCAAGGTTACCTCCTACTAGGTTGCACGTGGCTCAGCGCCAGGCTGGAGGTTAAGACCACAGTCTCCAGGCAGTGGCATCTCCTCAGACCACAAGGGCTCTCCTCCTGTAGAGAACAGCCATGGTGGGCTGTGCCAGGAGGGAAGATGGGTTGGGGCAGGGAAGGCTGGCAGAGCACAAGGGGGCCATGCATACTGAAACTGGTGAGTGGTGGGCTATACCTTGTCCCACACTCACCTGATGGCACAGGTAACCTAGAAGAGACCCATATCCTATACCAGTGATAGGGGAGAGCAGGGGAGATGGATCCAGGTGTCCGCTCACGTTGGAGAGAGGCTGAGGGTGACAATAAGCTGTTGAAGGCTGGGGCAGAACCCAGGAGCCCTGACCCCAGCCTGCTCTGGCTACAAAGTTGTCCTCAGGACCTCACTGTGCCTAGACAGCCAACCCAGCTTACTTGTTAGCCATCCTGCCTCTAGTAGTCTATCACTATGGCTTTGGATAGAACATGCAAACCAGACACCACATTCCCTGTTTAAACCCACCCAAGGTTTTCTTCAGAGGAAACACTGCCCCCAGAAGTTCCCATCCCTTTCTTCCCTTACATTCCAACTCTCCTCTAGCTGCCAGCCTTTTCTTTTCCTTTTTTTTTTTTTTGAGACAGAGTCTCACTGTGTTGTTGCCCAGGCTAGAGTGCCGTGGCATCAGCCTAGCTCACAGCAACCTCGCACTCCTGGGCTCAAGCGATCTTTCTGCCTCAGCCTCCCAAGTAGCTGGGACTACAGACATGCGCCACCATGCCCAGCTAATTTTTTTTTATATACATTTTTTTTTAATTGGCCGATTAATTTGTTTCTATTTTTAGTTGAGACGGGGTCTCGCTCTTGGTCAGGCTGGTTTCGAACTCCTGACTTTGAGCTATCCGCCCGCCTCAGCCTCCCAGAGTGCTAGGATTACAGGCGTGAGCCACCGCGCCCGGCCTAGCTGCTGGCCTTTTCAACCAGCTGGGCCAT
>CAUYMX010133899.1:0-13822 GCA_963573855.1 Lepilemur septentrionalis | reverse complement strand
CTCCAGACCCGCTTCCGGGGGCGGGGTCAGCGCCGCCAGGTCCTAAGTCCGCGCAGCCGCAGTTGCGTGCCGAGACCGGTGCTGGGGTACTGAGCTGTAAGTTCTCAGAGTCTGGGCTCCGCCCGGATTCTGCGATTGTCTGTTTCCAGGGACTCCTAGGGACCAGCAATTCAGCGGACAAATTAAAACATCTATCAACATGGTTTCGGCCGGGCGCGGTGGCTCACGCCTGTAATCCTAGCACACAGGGAGGCCGAGCCAGGCGAATCTCTCAAGGTCAGGACTTCTAAACCAGCCTGAGCAAGAGCGAGACCCCCGTCTCTACTAAAAATAGAAAGAAATTAATTGGCCAACTAAAAATATATAGGAAAAATTAGCCGGGCATGGTGGAACATGCCTGTAGTCCCAGCTACTCGGGAGGCTGAGGCAGAAGGATTGCTTGAGCCCAGGAGTTGGAGGTTGCTGTGAGCTAGGCTGATGCCACGGCACTCACTCTAGCCCGGGCAACAGAGTGAGACTCTGTCTCAAAAAAAAATGCTTTTGATTGATAAACTGATTTCTGTTTTTCAGCAAGAGTGAGCCCTTAGGAGACAGTCCACAGGTATTCATTCATTCCACTTATTCATTCCTGTGCCAGGTATTAAATAGTCTTAGGTGCTGAGGGATACTGCAGTGAACAAGTCTTGTCAAGTAG
The DNA here is from genome assembly GCA_963573855.1 of Lepilemur septentrionalis. Classification (NCBI taxonomy): domain Eukaryota; kingdom Metazoa; phylum Chordata; class Mammalia; order Primates; family Lepilemuridae; genus Lepilemur; species Lepilemur septentrionalis. The sequence goes on along the minus strand of CAUYMX010133899.1, from coordinate 13,128 downwards.
CTTCCTTTCTAGCAGAAGACGATATGGAAATAACTTCAGAAAGTGTTGTTGGCAGTAATATGCTGACTGGCAGGAATGAACTGGGGACTTCAAATAAGGCAGTGAGGAAACGTTTCTCTTAGTAAGAGACACTGGAGTTACAAGGATGAGGAGCCAGACTGGTCTGGGGGAGCTCTGGAGGAGGAATTTGCCAGAAAGGACCAGGAAAGGCAGAGCCCCTGAAACTGGAACGAAGTTGTCTTATTCAAAGAATCAAAAGGCCAGAGAGTACTCCCTTTTCACTTTGCCAGTTGGACTTGTGTCTTTATTGGTCATTCAAGTGGGGCAAAGGAAATATCCTTTTAAAACTCAAGCAAACTGGTGTTTGTCTTGTATCCTGTCAAAGGAAACAAATGGAAAAAGAAAAAAAGAAAAGAAAAGGCCACAGTGGCTGGAGGTGGGGAAAACAGTTGAAAGTTGGGGAGGTAGGTAGGGGTCATTGCTTGGAGCATTCAGTAGGCAGACAAGTCCTGGCTGGGAGGTAAATGAGAGATGTAGAAGGAATGGATAATAAAACTACTCAACTCATGGGTAATAGTGGCCTCTGCGTTCCCTTTTTACTTCTAATGTGGCCCAAGAGTGGCTGTGTGGCCCGTCAAAACAGTTGTGGTGCTTCAGCACCATAGCATCATCGTGTTTTAAAGAGTTGATCCCTTTGTGTATAAAGACAAATGGCATAAAGTTCTCACCAGCTTAATGTCTCCCCGATGAAAGTAAGGTTCAGTTTCTTGTTGCAGGATTTTGTTTCTCTTTTTTTTCCTTAAAGGATTTTCTTCAAGTATTACTTAATTTTTCTAATCTTATTTCTATGCCTTGAATCTGACCAATTAATACACCCCTTGTTTGTATCAATTCATGTCTTTAATAATTATAAAATGATATTTGCTTATTGTAAAACATTTGAAAAATATAGAAAAGAAGAAAAATTTAAACTACCCATATGTTCTACCACTCAGAGATAAGCACCATTAATACTTTGGGGAAATCCTAGTCCTGGAGTTCTTAACCTGGGCTCCATGGATAGAATCAAGGTTTCATCTTTAGTTTCATTAACTTCTAATTAAAATTTAACATTTCTTTTGATTATTAATGTAGGCAAAAAACCAATTAGTGTTGGCAGTACTTGTGATTTTTGTCATTGACAGAAATCACAAATAATTTCATCTTATTTTTAGTTTTCTGAAAATGTCATTTCCAATCATTGCTACTTCAAAATTGCAGTAATTTAGCCAGGTGTGGTGGCTCACACCTGTCATCCTAGCACTCTGGGAGGCCGAGGCGGGAGGATCGCTCAAGGTCAGGAGTTCGAAACCAGCCTGAGCAAGAGCGAGATCCCGTCTCTACTAAAAATAGAAAGAAATTAATTGGCCAACTAAAAATATATAGGAAAAATTAGCTGGGCGTGGTGGCACATGCCTGTAGTCCCAGCTACTCGGGAGGCTGAGGCAGGAGGATTGCCTGAGCCCAGGAGTTGAGGTTGCTGTGAGCTAGGCTGAAGCCACGGCACTCTAGTCCAGACAACAGAGTGAGACTCTGTCTCAAAAAAAAAAAAAAAAATTGCAGTAATTATTAGACCCACCACTAGATGTTCTTATTTAATGTCTCAATGAAGAGAAAGATATTACTATAACACATTTTTAAAATATTGATAACTATATTTTAATTCAGTTGGTTTTCTTTGAAATCCTACATATTAATGCGTTCTAAAATATTATTGTGGCCAGGAATGATGGCTGACACCTGTAATCCCAGTACTTTTGGAGGCCAAAGCAGGAGGATTGCTTGAGCCCAAGAGTTGGAGGCTGCAGTGAGCTATGATCACACAACTTAGTCCCAGCTACTGAGGAAGTTGGGCAGGAGAATTGATTGAGCCCAGGAGTTTGAAGTTGCTGTGAGCTAGGCTGACACCATGGCACTCTAGCCCAGGCAATAGAGCGAGACTCTGTCTCCAAAAAAAAGGATTATAAAATACTTCAGACCAGACATATAGAATAAATAATAATTTGAATTTTAAAGGATAATAGTAATATAGGTTAGGTATTCCTTATCCAAAAATGCTTGGGACTAGACGTATTTCAGATTTTGGGTTTTCAGGTTAGGGATTCTCAACCTGTACATTTTAATCTGCTATTCACTCCCCCAATGCATAATAACATAGAACTAGTAATTTACCTCTGACTAAGCTATAGGTAGTGGAAAACCACTAAAAGTGACATGCAGGATTGATGTGATACTTTGGAAAGGTCAATCTGGTGACCCTCAGTAGGTGCTCAAGAAGCAAGAGGTTTTTGCATTAGCACAGGAGGGCCTGAGGCAATCTGTGCCAATATCAACTTTAGGAAACAGAAAAGGGGTGAAAAAAATTGGATGTGGTGGCCAAGTGTGGTGGCCCATGCCTATTATCCCAGCACTTTGGGAGGGTGAGGCAGGAGGATCACGCCACTGCACTCCCGCCTGGGTGACAGTGTTTTTAAAAGAAAAGAAAAAAGAAAAAAATTCGATGTGGTGATAGGCAAGAAAAGGGAAAATACCAAAATAATTTCAATGAACTGCACAAGTATGGCAGTTTCAGTGTCTATGAATCCCTGCCCATACCTTCACCCATTCCTGGAGGTCTTGTTAAACAGAGGTTGCTGGTGCCCTACTCCTAGAGTAACTGATTTAGTAAATTTAGGGGTGGGGCCAAGGAGTTTGCATTTCTAACAAGTATCCAGTTGGTCTTGATGCTGCTGGCCTAAGACCACACTTTCAGAATCGTTGCCTTATACAGTATTACTATGTTTGTTTTGCTAATGCCTCAAAGACACCTTTCTTAAACCAGCAGGGGGAGACAAGTACACAACGGATCCTCTAAAAATAAAAATGCCTTAGAGGAGCAGTCCCCAACCTTTTTGGCACCAGGGACCCATTTCCAGGAAAACAATTTTTCCAGGCATGGTGGGAAGAGGAAGAAAGGGGAGGGGTCGGAGCTCAGGTGCTGATGCGAGCAATGGGGAGCAGCTGTAAATAGAGATGAAGCTTCCCTGGCGCACCCACCACTCACCTCCTGCTGTGCGGCCAGGTTCACCTGTGGCCTGGTGGTTGGGGACCACAGCCTTAGAGTACTAAAGCTCTTTGGAGTTATGTCGTTGCCATAGAAACCTTTGAACTATTTTGGAGAGCAGCATGTAAATTGGCATGAGGTGAAATAAATTTCAGTGTTTATGTAAAAATTTATTTTGGTAGGAAAAATATCTAGATTCTTGCATGCCATAGTTTCATGGTTAAGAATTTGGAATGTGGACTCAGACCGCTCTGCCACTTACATTTTATTTGACTTTGGCAAAGTTATTTGTCTTCTCTGACCTTGTGTCTTCGGCTTTAAAACAGGCCCTACTTGATAGAATTGTTGGAAGGTTAAAGATCTTAGAACTTTTGTTGGTTATTATTAAAATATTTTCAGTTATTAAAATGCTTAGTATTTGTTATTTTCAGCTCTTTATCCTGCCTAAAATTTAGAAATAGTCCAAATATGTGGAGTACTACTCAGCCATAAAAAATGGTCAACTAATACTTCTTGTATTAACCGGGGTGGAACTGGAGACCATTCTTCCAAGTGAAATATCACAGGAATGGAAAAACGAACACCTTATGTACTCACATTAAATTGGAACCAATCAATCAACACTTACGTGCACGTATTGAAATAACACTCTTTAGAAAACAAGCAGGTGGGAGGAGTAGGAGGGGATGGGTAAATTCACACCTAATGGGTACAGTAACTTTGACTCAAACCGTACAAAAGCAATTTACGTAACCAAAACGTTTATACCTCCATAATATTCTGAAATTAAAAAAAAGAAAAAAGAAATAGTCCAAGTATGTTGCTATATTTGGTTTTTAATAACCAGTGCTTCCATTATTCAGGTAAAGAATTGAAAACATCTAGAAGGTAATTGCTTTGTAAATCCTAATTTCTCCATGCAAAATACCTAAGGTAGGGTCTTTATCAGCATGCCTGGCCCAGAAAGCTCTAATCTATATTTTATCTCCCAGCCCAAATTTTATTGACGCCCAAAAGTGGGGTAAGAGTGGCTCCCGGACTTTGAGTAAGAGATGGAACGAAGCAGATGAATGCTTGCCTAGACAGGGCACTCGCCTGGGGTCCGGGCAGACCAGGCCCAACCCAGCCATCCTTTTGGTAGGTAGAGTTAGCATCTGCTGGGTGCGAAGAGTCAGGATCACAGAAACTGTGTCAGTACGAGTGTTCCGCCGCGTTCATGAACTTGGCCGGGGCTGGAGGTTTTCTGCGAAGGGACGCACCTGTCCGTCACCGCGCTCTTACTGGCCAGGCCCAGATTTTGTCCAGAAAGAGTCAGCAAAAGCAGCAGCTGCAAGTACTTGGCAGGAGAGCCCCGGCAAGAGTGCGGTGACGTCATCGAAGGCGTATCCCGGGCCCCCGCGGAGCAGTGGGCGGGGCCTGCGGGAGGTGTGCCGGGGGCTGGTTGGGGGCGCGGGCGGCGGGGCCGGGGCGTGGCCGAGGCGGCGGTGACGTCACGGGGCGGCGGGGGGGGTGCGGCTGGCGCCAGTAGGTGAGCGCAGCTGCGGGCGGTGGAGCTCACTGGAGGCTTTAAGCCGCACGGAGCAGCAGCCTCTGCCACGGCCATTCCCCGCGCTGCGATCATGTCCGTAAGGAGCAGCCTCTCGCGTCTCCTCAGGACGGAAGTGCATTCCGTCCTGAAGAAATCCGTCCACTCCGTGGCTGTAATAGGAGCCCCGTTCTCACAGGGACAGGTGAGGACCGAGACCCGGCACCGCGGAACAGGATCACCACCCCCCGGAACCTGGAGAAGGCGGCGGTGGGGTACGGGGGACGGAGAGGCTAGGACAGGATGGGGACAAGCGGCGAGGGCAAGAGCAGGGGGTTCCCGCGACTGGGCACCGGGAGAGCACGTGGATTTTCCCCCGACAGAAGATGGAGAGAGGGAGGGAGGCAGGGAGGGCACCCTGTGCGGGATGAGGACAGTGGGAAGCGGGAGGGCGGGTTTCTGCGGCCTCCCCAGAAAGAGCGAGAAAACGGCGGGTCCAGCTTGAGGTGATGGAGGGAGGGAAGGAGGAACAGGATTCCATGGAGGGGCTGGAGGAGGCGAAACCGGCCAGAATCCCCGGTGGAAAATCAATGGGGAGGAGGTTATAAAGAGCGACCGAAGATTTAAGGCTTCAGGATCCATTCTCTCAGAACAAGCTTTAACTGGGAAGGAAACCGGCGCTGGCTTCTCCGGCCGCGGGAGGAGGGGAGGGGCTGTTTTGTTCTCACTTCAATGAAAGAAACCTACAGTCGGGAGAGTTCACTGGTGGAAAAGCCCGGTCTCTGGCTCCAGCCAGCCACACACATGCCCAACCACCGGATCCTAAGGCGGCTCAGCCCCTCCCTGGGCTTGCCAGGTTGATTTGATTCCAATAATGGAGCTGTTTTCCCCTCCTTTCCAGCAAGTGTGTGATGAAATGACCAGACCTTAGAGGTAGAAGGATAGTAATAGATGGAAGGGCTGATGCTGTCACAGGGTTTTGAAGGAATCTACTAGGAATGAAGTGCAGTATAGTAGATTGCCATATCTTTGTGATCTAAACTGGTTTTTTTCAGTCATCTTCCCTCACATCTAACTGTAATTTATGTGACTGACAGAAAAGAAAAGGAGTGGAACATGGCCCAGCTGCAATAAGAGAAGCTGGCTTGATGAAAAGGCTCTCCAATTTGGGTAAGAGGCAAGATTTTATTATTTTTTTAATTAAAATATATTTTTTTAATTTTAGAGACAGTTTCCATTTGTTGCCTAGGCTGGAGTGCAGTGGTCCAAACATAGCTCACTGTAACCTCAAATCCCTGGGCTCAAGGGATCCTCTCACCTTAGCCTCATGAGTAGCTAAGACTACATACTTATGCCACCACACCCAGCTAATTTTTTTTAATTTTTTTGTAGAGACAGGATCTTGCCCAGGCTGCTCTCAGTTAGCCTCAAGGCTGCTCTCAGTTGGCCTCAAATGATCCTCCCACTTCAGCCACCCAAAGTGCTGAGATTACAGGTGTGAGCCACTGCACCCAGCCTGGATTTTATTTATTTATTTACTTATTTTAGAGACAGGGTCTCACTCTGCCACCCAGACTGGAGTAGAGTGGCATGATCACAACTCTCTGCAACCTTCAACTCCCAGGCTCAAGCAATCCTCCTGGCTCAGCATCCCGAGTAGCTGGGACCACCACACTGGGCTAATTTAAAAAATTTTGTAGAGATAGGGTCTCACTGTGTTGTCCAGGCTGGTCCTGAACTCTTGGCCTCAAGTGATTCATCCCCCCAACACCCCTTGGCCTCCCAAAGCATAGGGATTGCAGTTGAAAGGCACTGCACCTGGCCCAGGTAAAGTCTTGTCACAATAAAGAGGGTAATATGTGGAAGGCAAGGAGGTACAGTGAGGCAGGGCCTGGAACAAGCTGCTAGTGAATGCAAAGTGGTGCTAAGAATGCTAGCTCCAGCTGTAACTGCACTGTTAACCTTTCCCCCTAAACTTATACCTTTCCTCACTCAATCATGAGATGCTTATGCTTCATCAGTTTCACCAGTTTCCTCTGTTCCAATCATTCATTATGGCCAGGCACGGTGGTTCACACCTGTAGTTCCAGCACTTTGGGAGGCCAAGGTGGGAGGATTTTTGAGGCGAGAAGTTCAAGACCAGCTTGGGCAACATTGCAAGATCCTGTCTCTACAAAAAATAAAAATAAAAAGTTTAAAAAATCATTCATTTCCTCTCTAGGGTTAATAGCTTTGTATTACTGCAAGCAGAGCTTAGCTCTGTCTTTTTCAAACTTATCTGATTATGTCAGTCACGTAAGTGACTTGTTAAAAATACAGATTCCTAAACTCTATAGAAGAGTCTGGTTCATTGGGCCTGAGGTGGGACCCACATATGTGGGTTTTTTTAGAGACAAGGTCTCACTCTGTCACCCAGGATGAGGGGCAATGGTGCCATCATAACTCACTAAACCCTTGAACTCCTGGTCTCAAGCCATCCTCCCGCCTCAGCTTCCTGAGCAGCTGGGACTATAGGCATGTGGCATTGATGCCCAGGTAATTTTTCTTTTTTCCGTAGAGATGGGGTCTCGATCTTCCTTAGGCTGATCTCAAACTCCTGGCCTCAAGTGATCTTCCCACTTCAGCCTCCCAAAGTGCTAGGATTATAGGCTAAGCCACTGCACCTGGCCCAGATATATGCGTTTTTTACAAGCACCCCAGGTAATCAGAAGTAGAGTTATGTATGGTCTTTTGCTTACTCTGAGCTTTTAGAACGAGAACTAAATCTAACCCAAAGATAAATACCTTTTTTATTGTAATGGAGAACCCTTCTTTTAGTAACAGGGTACCAATTTTTAATACCTTTATGGTAGGAAGGTCCTTCCTTATATCTAACTCAAATGTTTCTAGCTGCTGTTCAAGGCCATTGGCTCCATTCATCTAAGGACTGTTCATATAGCTTTTCTGGCCCTGTAAGTGCAAAATATGAAGCAGCAGGGAGATCCTGGAGATAGTATTAATAACACAGAATCTAGGTGAACTACAGTCCCCTCCCTACTCTGCTCAGAAATCTCCTGTGCTGATTCCAAGGGAAGTCATCTCCTTCCAGAAAACATTATCGAACAGAATAATGAAATCACTGAAATCACCTTGACTTGAGGTGTCTTTCATAAACCTCCATCTACAGATGGATGTGGTGACTTGGGTTGAATACTCAAAACTCTTTTCTCTGTTAAACAATTGTAGCTTCTTCAATAGGTTCTTTCTTAGCCATTTTAATAACTACAAGTTCAACACCAAAGATGAAAAGGAGACCACTAAGATTGTCTTCTTTTGATGTGTCACAATTTACCTAATGGGAAGGGGTTTTTATTTCTGCTTATAAATGAGGATACTGTCTTTTAAAATAGCTTGTACACACTCTGCCTTTTTAAAGGAATCATTTTGCACTGAAGGCAACAACCTCTGGTAATCACTATTTTAAAATGCTGGATAAATCTCTGCAGCTCATCTAATGAACTACATCAGGCTTTGCTCAATTTGCTATATGGTCTCTAGATTCTGCTGGAAGAGACCCCTGAGGAGAAGCAGTCTCAGGCTCTTACAGAGGAGGCCTTTATAATATTCAGCTGAGGCTGCTGAAGGGGGAGGGGCACATTTGTAACAGCTCCTCTTACTCATGCTTTATAGACCTCCTTTCTGGTCACAGCTCTTGGTATTTTTCCACTCCAACCTGGGGGAAGTCATTCTCCCTGAAATACTATTCCCTAGGCTGCCGCCTCTTTAAACTCCCAACCTAGAGTTGTAGTGAAGCTTCAGTTTATTTGGTCTTCCCTTTAATTTTTTTTTGACATATCTTTGGTTGTACAATTATAGCCTTACCATGTAGCTGACTGGTAGCCTGGTGTCACCAGCAGTCAGAAATAGAATCTCACTGCACATTAAAGAAGATTGTGGCACTCAGCAGATTTCCAGCATGTGGTTTTGGCTAGTCTCCTGGAATATGTTGGAGGAAAGTACCAAGAGAAGTCTCAATTGCTCTATTCCTAAACAGTACCAAAATAACTTAAGTCCTTCCAGCACTTTCAGATAAGCAGCGTGGGTCAAATTTCAAGGGAGAAAAGACCCATGGAAAGGTAACTTTCACAAATCCCTTTGTTCTTTGCCTTAGCTCTGGTGTCACAGGCTGCCAGTGTTGCCATGGCATCAGTTAAACTTCCTGTTTTCTTGAATGAATGTATTTGGTAACTGGGGTTGTTTTTTCGTTTCCCTGGGCTTAGTAAGGACACTTACTGGTTCTCTCAGGTACTCAATTATTTTAGTATATAAAGAGGGCCTGAGAGACGTGAAGAGGCATTGATTGCTCTGGCAAAGCTCAGAAGCAGTGCGTCTACTCCTGATCTGGGTAGCACTGACAGCCATGGTAGTTTGTCCTTCTCTCTTCAGAAGCAGATCGAGTGTTCTGTGGGTAAAGATAGCTGTTAACTGAGATTAACATCTCAGTTTGGAGGTCTCCATCTTTGTAATTATGGTAATTTGATCCAGCTGTGGTACTGAAGCGGTGACAGCCACAGGGACAACTATCTAAATGAACTTGCCACTGTGACCAAACCAAGGGGTCCTAGAGTTCAGGAAGCCATTTGAGAGCTATTTTGGTTGCACTAAACTAGGCTGAGGACATTTATTCTTCCTGTTCCATTTGGTACCCTGTCAGATAGTAGAATAGGAATCTCTTTGGTTGAGACTGGCTGAGGCCCAAGAATCTGGTTTGCTTTTGTAAGAACTGCTGATAGAGAGGACCTGAGGTAGTTGTTTAAACATAAGGATCTTTGGTGTGAGATCGTCTGTGAGTTCAGGCATCTGTATTTGCTTTCAGCAGTTGGTAGAGAGTGTTAGGAGTCCCAAATTTAGTTGTGTGTTAGTGATGCTTTCGCTTGGCTTCCATTCTTCCATTCCATTGAAACTGCCTTGAGCAAGCTCATTGATTTGTCAGCCTTTATTTTGTTGACTTCTTTATCCCAGCTGACTACTTTATTCCTAAAATATTCTCCTTTGTTAGCCAAGATTCCCTCTCTCCTGAGTCTCCTTTTTCCATTCCCAGAATTCCTGGTCCTTCCTGGACTCCCTTGTGGGATCCTCCTCTTCTCCTAACTTACAAATGTTGACGTCCCCAGTGTATCATATCATCCCTGGCATTTTCTCATAGAGGCCCCTGGGGACCACTCTTGCCCATTCCCCCCTTCCTCTTACAACTCTGACCTTCCTCTAGAATGCTAGGCTTGTTCTTCCAACTCTGTCCAAGTAGCCTTATTTTACTAACAGGTGTCTCACGCTCAGTATGTTCAAAACAAAGTTCATATCTTCTCCCTTAAATCTGCTTCTCTGCTGTCTTCCTACTGAAATACTGTCACTCTATTTCAACTCTCATTATCTAGATACTCAAGTCAAATTCAGAGACCGTCACAGTTGTCTTCTCCTTCCTTTTTGTCCCTTATACCTGTTGACCATGTAGTCTTGCTGTTTTTTACCTCCCAAATGATTAGAATCCTTCTCCATAATGGTACTGTTCTACTATCCCTCTTCTTACACCCAGTTATAACTTTCAAATGGTATCTCTTGTCTCAGTCTTGCCTTCCTCGGTTCACCTTCTGCATTGCCACCAAAAGGTCTTTCTAAGTGCTAATCTGACTGTATTTCTCCTTTACTTAAAGTCTTTCCAAGGCTTTCTTTTAAATATATCCATGCTCCTCAGACATGTCATTCATATACCATCTTGACTAATCTCCCATATCCATGTTCCACTTGTATAAATTACTTTGATTTTTTTTTTTTAATTATTTTTATTCTTTTTTTTTTTTTAGACACAGTTTTGCTCTTTCACCCCAGCTACAGTGCAGTGGTGTGATCATAGCTCACTGCAACCTCAAACTCCTGGGCTCAAGTGATCCTCCTGCCTCAGCCTCCCAAGTAGCTGGGACTACAGGTGTACACTGCCATGCCTGGCTAATTTTTCTATTTTCAGTAGAGACAAAGTCTCCCTCTTGCTCACACTGGTCTTGAACTCCTGACCTCAAGCGATCTTCCTGCCTCAGCCTCCCATGGTGCTAGGTTATTTTACATTTTTTCAGAGATGGAGACTCTCTTTGTCACCCAGGCTAGAGTGTAGTGTCTCAGTCATAGCTCATTGCAACCTCCAACTCCTGGGCTTGAGTAATCCTTCCACCTCAGTCTCCCCAATAGCTGGGACTACAAGTGCTCCCCACCACGCTTGGCTAATTTTTTAAAACTTTTTGTAGAGATGGGGTCTTACAATGTTGGCCGGGCTAATGTCGAACTCCTGGTCTTTGTTATCCTCATGCTTCAGCCTCCCAAAGTGCCAGGATTGCAGGTGTAAGCCATCATGCCAGGTCCTGGTGTTTTTCTTTAAATTGGCTTTATAGTTTCATACTTCTAAAACATAGCCTGCCCCTACAATAAACATTGAAATCTCAGGCTGGTGCTATTTTTCTAATATACTTTCATTTTAACAGTTTTACATTTTGGTCTTTGTCCTTCAACCACTAGGGGTATGTGTTCCACACTTACTAACCAACAGGACAGGTACTCCATAATTTGACCCTCGTCTACCACTTTAGACTTATCTCTATCCACATTCCACCTCATTTTCATTGCAGCTGGGGTTGTGAGCACTTGACCTAGTCTCCACCAACAGAAGCACGTATCTCAAACTTTGATTTGATATTCAAGAAGAGGCAACAAAGAATTCATTCTGTGATGGGCAGTGGTGGTGGTAGTTCTAGCAGTGGCCTCTGTTCGGGGTCAGCCATGCATGCTGCAGCTCACGTCCCTAGCAGTGGAAGGAGCAGCCACGATAATATCTTCACTGGACCGTTCGGCAATGTGACTTTTTTTTTTTTTTTTTGGTCATTATTTCTGGCAATGTGACCTTTAAACCAGATTTTGATTCTTGATTCTCTCCAGCCTGAGCAAGAGTGAGACCCTGTCTCTACTAAAAATAGAAAAATTAGCTGGGCGTGGTGGTGGGCATCTGTAATCCTAGCTACTCGGGAGGCTGAGGCGGGAGAATGGCTTGAGCCCAAGAGTTTGAGCTTGCTGACGCCATGGCACTCTAGCCCAGGTGACAGAACGAGACTGTGTCTCAAAAAAAAAAAAGATTCTTTTAAAGATTCTGAGTCACCCAAATTAAATGAATTGCTTTTTCTGCTGAAATTAGCCATAATTTTCTGTTGCTTGCAAGTTAATGATCCTGACTGATAAGCTGGTTTACAAATTCTAATGACAAATTGCCTTGACTAGAATACTCAAAGCTGCATCTTCTCAGGACCTTGATAAATTCTTTGTTTGTTTGTTTTTTTGCTTTTTTCCCCCTATACTTGACACATCTTGTAAGTTAATATAACTCATTAGGTTACAGTTTCTTTGGCCTTTAATCTAGAATTATATCTTATTTCCTTTGGATTGCATCAGCAACCTGCTCTCTTGGTGCTTTGATTTTTGAACCATCATGTTCCTTAATGTGATTTCTGAAAATAGCAACCTAAAGTTTTAAGTAGCTTAAGAATATCCTCAATTTCTAAGCCTACCTGACTGTATTAATAGTAAATGGACCTACCTTAACTTGCTACTGTGATTTAAAAATCATTTCAGTGTTCTGTATCTTGAGCATGGTGGTGGTTACAGATTGTATATATTTGTAAAAACTCATTGAACTTAAAATATAAATTACTATAAAGTATGCCTCAAAGTTGTTTAAACATCTTCAGTTTTATTTTTATTGAACTCCTAGCCTCAAATGATCCTCCCACTGCAGCCTCCTTGGGACAGATAGGGCAGAAGGTCAGAGAGATTCTATTTCCTGAGATCTGCTCCTGAGGCCTAGGACACCCAACATTTCTAACCAAAGAGTGTAACAAGGGCTTTGGGAATTACGAGCCAGGAACCATGAACAAAAACCAGTATATATATCATAACACCACACAGATGTAGACAGGGAGGCCTCACTGCAAAGGTGCTACGTGGGAGGTAAGGAAAGGTGAGGATGCATGTCTGGAAGAATAGACAATCTCAGGCAGAAGGAACCATAAGTGCAAAGATGCTGAGACAGAAAGGTGCCTAGAATGTTTAGGGAACAAAAAACATTTGTGAGCTCTAGCCAGCAGTTGCCACATGGGAAGGAGTGGGCCTTCTACTATCTTGTCTCCAAGTTTTCAAGAAAAGCCACAAATCTGCATTTTTATGGGAAATCTGAGTTATTTTAAAACATTATATAGTGATGTCAGTGAAAATAATGTTGTAGGACCTTCAAAAATTCTCTTTCAGGCCGGGCGCGGTGGCTCACGCCTGTAATCCTAGCACTCTGGGAGGCCGAGACGGGCGGATCGCTCAAGGTCAGGAGTTCAAAACCAGCCTGAGCAAGAGCGAGACCCCATCTCTACTAATAATAGAAAGAAATTAATTGGACAACTAAATATATATAGAAAAAATTAGCCGGGCATGGTGGCGCATGCCTGTAGTCCCAGCT
>CAUYMX010133896.1:0-19031 GCA_963573855.1 Lepilemur septentrionalis | reverse complement strand
ATGTTCTTCATTTTCAGAGCTACTTTTTTTTTTTTTTTTTTTTTTTGAGACACAGTCTCACTCTGTTGCCCAGGCTAGAGCGCCGTGGCGTCCGTCAGCCTAGCTCACAGCAACCTCAAACTCCTGGGCTCAAGCGATCCTCCTGCCTCAGCCTCCTGAGTAGCTGGGACTACAGGCATGTGCCACCATGCCCGGCTAATTTTTTCTATATATTTTTAGTCGGCCAATTAATTTCTTTCTATTTTTAGTAGAGATGGGGGTCTCGCTCTTGCTCAGGGTGGTCTCGAACTCCTGACCTTGAGCGATCCTCCTGCCTCGGCCTCCCAGAGTGCTAGGATTACAGGCATGAGCCACCATGCCCGGCCCCACAGCTACTCTTTTGACTTAATATCTAGCATACCAAGCCATAGATAATTGAAGAGATTGGGGATTGACTTTTTTTCTTTTGTGCCCTCACATTGACTGCTTCCTTAGGTTAATGATCTAGCAGACACTGTTGTGTTTAAGATCTAATAATTTTTTTAAAGACTATTCTCCTAAGTGAAGTAAGGATGTAATGATTTTAAATTGGAATATATATTTTTCTCTTTGTACTGTTGAGAAGGTTATTTATGCCTTCTCTATAACCTATACATTCTTTGGAACTTTTAAATTTTCTCAAATTTTCTCAGTTGCATTTTTCAGTAGGATTATTTTTAAATCGCTTCTCTAAGTTACATATTTAAATTGTGCTAAAGTGCAGATGTCTGCACTCAGTGATTTAAATAGTGTATCTGATCTCTGGATCATTATCATCTCTAGAGATAAGTTTGAGTTTGATTTTTGTAACATTACTTTGGTGAGTAGTACCTATGGGTCAAAGCTTTAAGTGTCAGAAAGGCTAAAGTCTAGCCACAAGTCTAATTATCGGAGAAAAGCCAAATGTTGTACTTCTGTGTCTGTCCTTCTGTCTCATTTCCTTTTGGGAAAAAACTCATCTGATCCTTCTTGACTAGCTATGTCAAGAATTCCTCACTGTCTCATACCTTAATATTAACCAAATTTAAGATACATCAACTTGAACACTTCTGAGGTAGCTCATCTTCTACCTTTTCCAAAATGAAGAAAGAATCAAGGTAACTAGCATTCTGTGACATTTCTTAAGTGAACATTATTCCTGTTTCCAGAATCAGCATCTTTGGTCCAGGTATTTCTGGCTATTTTGGTTAGGTAAGTGAGAAAGTACTGTGACTTTCCTCTTAGGGATGGGAGGACCTAGGAAGGCAGTGGTAATAATTTCTTGTTTCTTTTGAAGAATGGGGTTGGTCTTCCTTTATTTGCATAGGGTCGTGGGTAGGGTTTTGAGTAAAAAGTGGTATAGTAGCTGGTAATGAACATCAGAGCTTTTTCATGATGAGATATTTTCTTTGCATTGTATACTTATTTTACTATCCACCATTTGTGTCTGTACAGATAAACATGATGCTGGCAAACTTGTACAAGAAGGCTGGTCAGGAGCGCCCTTCGGTCACCAGCTATAAGGAAGTGCTGAGGCAGTGCCCGTTAGCCTTGGATGCCATTCTAGGTATAGGTGATTTTCTGTCTGTTTTCATGGAGTGTTTACTGTCAGAGAGAGTAGTTCTCAATCTTGACTGTACAGTAGAATAGCTTTATTTTTAAAAAGTTTCCACCAGAGAGTGATTCAGTAGCATTACTGTTATCACATATTTGATCAAGAAATAATACTAATAAATTATGGTCTTTCTGTCATATTCATCTTGCTTAGAATAAGGAAGGGGTTGCCTTGTAGCCTAGGGAAAATAGAACCCATTGCTTCTTGCATTGTGGAAGAGAAATGTTGTGCCTCACCACCTTTCTCTTGCTTTCTGTTGGATTAGGTTTGCTGTCCCTTTCTGTAAAAGGTGCAGAGGTGGCATCAATGACAATGAATGTGATCCAAACTGTGCCTAACTTGGACTGGCTTTCTGTGTGGATCAAAGCTTACGCTTTTGTGCACACTGGTGACAACTCGAGAGCAATCAATACCATCTGGTGAGTGCCACAAAGTTAATTCAGTGTTCTTGAACCCCTTTCCCTGTCTGGAGATCTATCTGATGTATCTTGATTAGCAAAACAGAAAAATGAGATGCTTATCTCTTGGTGTTGCAGCCAGTTGTCTCTAAGCTGTGTTAGCCTTTTAATGTACTTAATGGTCCCAAATGTAATGATATCTGTTGCGGACCTTTAAAACTGTAAACTTGGGCTGAATTCAACTCTGTACGTGCAAAAGCAATGACTCTTATGAAGCACACTGCCTTGATGTGTCATTCCTGAACCTAGAAGAACACTTTTTTTTTTTTTTTTTTTTTTTTGAGACAGAGTCTCACTCTGTTGCCCGGGCTAGAGTGCCGTGGCATCAGCCTAGCTCACAGCAACCTCACACTCCTGGTCTCAAGCGATCATTCTGCCTCAGCCTTCCAAGTAGCTGGGACTACAGGCGTGCGCCACCATGCCCGGCTAATTTTTATATATATATATATATATTTTTAGTTGGCCAATTAATTTCTTTCTATTTTTAGTAGAGACGGGGTCCCGCTCTTGCTCAGGCTGGTTTTGAACTCCTGACCTTGAGCTATCCGCCCACCTTGGCCTTCCAGAGTGGTAGGATTACAGGTGTGAGCTACCACACCTGGCCGGATTTTCTTTTTTTTAAAGTGTGAAACAAAGGCTATTGAGGAAGGACAAGATAGGTTTACAGAGCAAGAGCAAGATATGTTCACCAGAGGATGAACAGGCCCTTTGTTTTGGCTGGGACTTTCTTTTTATTTAAAGTCCAAGGACAAGAGACTGGGGATTGTGTTGTACAAACTCACCCAGTTGAGTAATAAGTATCTGTCATTTGTGAATGACATTACCTTTAACACCATGTAGCATATGTTGTCCTCTGAAACACTGCAACCTGAAAGTTCTTTGTTGATAGTGAGCAATTTCTGCTTTACTCCATGTATTTGCTGTCTCATCCTATATTTTTTTAAAAATCATAAACTCAAGATAAAATCTGTGGTAATCCTAGCACTCTGGGAGGCCGAGGTGGGAGGATTGTTTGAGCTCAGGAGTTCGAGTCCAGCCTGAGCAAGAGCGAGACCCCGTCTCTACCAAAAGTAGAAAAAATTAGCTGGGCATGGTGGCACATGCCTTAGTCCCAGCTACTTGGGAGGCTGAGACAGAAGGAGGCTTGAGCCCAGGAGTTTGAGGTTGCTGTGAGCTAGGTTGACGCCACGGCACTCTAGCCTAGGCAATAGAGTAAGACTCTATCTCAAAAAAATAAGTAAATAAAATAAAATCTATGGTATACATTTAATTTTTAAATTTTTTGTTGTGACAAAGTTTACTCATAGACAAAAGAAAATAGTATCTATATGTCCAATCACTCAGATTCAACAATTAAGAGGATTTATAATAGATTTTAAGGTCCAATGTTTAATATCTTACAGTTCACTAGAGAAAAAGTCCTTATTGCGAGATAACGTGGACCTACTGGGAAGCTTAGCAGACCTGTACTTCAGAGCTGGAGACAATAAGAACTCTGTCCTCAAGTTTGAACAGGCACAGATGTTGGATCCTTATCTGATAAAAGGTAAGTAATTCTTGGGCAGAGAGAGGGTGGCTGGTGAGGGCAAGAAAAGATAGGAAGGAAATGGAGCATGAACTCCTGATAACCAGTTTTCATGGAAATAGTTTGTAAACCTTATTGCAGTATTTTATTTTTTCTAAAGTCTTGACACATGTCTCTAACACTTAGGTAATTCCATTTTGAACAGTGTTTTTGCTTCAATTCAAGTGTCATCTCTCCATAGATCATTATTTGGCTTTTTTTCTTTTGAGGGGGGTCACAGCCCCTCCTTACGATTTATAAATTGATGATGTGCCTGACTGAGAATTTGGATGGCATCCTCAGAACTGTAATATCCTTTTAGGGAATTTAGTTTGACTATGTCCGTAGCATAATTAAAGGAGAATAAGTGAACAGATAACTGAGAAAGGGATAGGAGATTAAAGGCAGTAATTAGGAGTGTACAACGGAAAAATCATTGATCTGAAGGAAGGTTGCCGCTGAAGGGGTATGCCACAGGGACCTCCGAGGGTGGCAGGTGGGGGCCTGGCAGTGAGTGCTCAAGACTAGTGGGAAGTAAGGTCAGATAGGCTGATGTCTGTTTGTAAAGGCCCAAAAAAGGCCATCAAAAAAAAGGTCCTGTGACAATAAACAGACTTATGGGCTCTTAGGGGTCCTTTCCAAGTTTGCAGATGAGGAAGCGAGTCTAGAAAGATGGGTTTGTTTGCACAAGATCTCCTTGCTCAGTGTTCTTTTCTCTTCTCCAAGCTGCCTGCACCTATGATGAAAATGGTATTAGAAGTACTAGTCTGGCAGCAATTGGCAATTTGAAGTTGGAAGCTCAGACTCGAGTCCAGGGGCAAGCCAGGAGTATTGTAGTAATCTTGGTTTGAGGGGATTTTTTCTGGGAGTCTGAAGGGATAGCAAGGAATGGAGAATGGTGGCAAGACATGGAGGCCGGGCGCGGTGGCTCACACCTGTAATTCTAGCACTCTGGGAGGCCGAGGCAGGTGGATTGCTCAAGGTCAGGAGTTCGAAACCAGCCTGAGCAAGAGCGAGACCCTGTCTCTACTAAAAATAGGAACAAATTAATCGGCCAACTAAAAAAATATATATATAGAAAAAAATTAGCTGGGCATGATGGTGCTTGCCTGTAGTCCCAGCTACCCGGAGGCTGAGGCAGGAGGATTGCTTAAGCCCAGGAGTTTGAGGTTGCTGTGAGCTAGGCTTACGCCACGGTACTCTAGCCCGGGCAACAGAGTGAGACTCTGTCTCAAAAAAAAAAAAGATGGGTGGCAGCAAGCATGGGGCCCTTCCTATAGAACGTGAGAATGAAGCGGGGGTCTGGGAGACAGTGAGCTTTGATGAACTGCATTCCAGAAAGAACTCCAAGCTTTTTCTGGAATAGGCCAACTTTTTCTGAGACTAATTGGCTTTTTCAACATATTAAATGTATACTTTTGACTGCCTAGAGTTCTTAGATAACTTACTTTATACCTTTCTTGGGGCCTTTTCTGGTTGAGTTAGGATAGCTGTATATCATGCCACAGCATAGAGAGACAAGAGTTCCTGAAAATAACAGGCTTTCAAATTGTGAGGTGGGTGGGTCTTTTTGCTTTTTTGTTGGTGGGGGGATGGATTTTGCTTTTTGATAGTTATTTTGTAGGAAACTAGAAATACTAGTGGGGGAGCCTGTGATGGTGGGAAGGGCTCAGCCCCTGCAGGAGCTGGGACCTTGTCATGGGGTCTGACATCGGGTGCTGCTCCTGTGTAAAGGACCCTTGCTGCTTTGTTTAAAGAACTGCTTCTTGCTATGACCTTCCTGTCTAGGAATGGATGTGTATGGCTACCTGCTGGCGCGAGAAGGGCGGCTGGAGGATGTGGAGAACCTTGGCTGCCGCCTTTTCAATATTTCCGATCAGCATGCAGAACCGTGGGTGGTCTCTGGGTATGTTGATGCGTTTCCTTTTCTCCCCAGTTTTCAGTAGATTCTTTAAGAGATTGTAGTTCCTCCTGAAGAGAATATAGGTTGAACACAGATTTAAGAGGTAATCAGTCCTGAATTCAAATCATGGTCTGTCACTTTGAATGCATTACTTCTCTGGGCCAGGTGCAGTGGCTCAGGCCTGTAATCTTACTACTTTGGGAGGCTGAGGGAGGAGGTTTGCTTGAAGTCAGGAGTTTGAGACCAGCCTGAATAACATAGTGAGACCCCATCTTTACAAAAAAATAGAAAAATCAGCCAGGTGTGGTGATGCACACCTGTAGTCCCACCTTACCAGGAGGCTGACGCTGGAGGATTGCTTGAGCCTAGGAGTTTGAGGTTGCAGTGAGCTATGATGATGCCACCACAGTATAGCCTAGGCAACAGAGTGAGACCCTGTGTCTCAAAAACTAACAAACAAATACCTCCCTGAGTTTGTTTTCTCATTTAGAAAATGGGCTATTAACCTCTACTTCTGGAAGTGAGCATTGATTGAGATAGTGAATGCCTTGTGCTTAGCACTGGGCCATCAGTGATGGGGCCAAAGGATGCTCCTTTGTTGTTGACTTGGCTTTACAAATTCTCCAAGTGTCTCTCAGCTAATAACATGTTCAGATCATCAGGTTCTTTTTCCTTCCATATCA
Organism: Lepilemur septentrionalis; assembly: GCA_963573855.1. Taxonomy (NCBI): domain Eukaryota; kingdom Metazoa; phylum Chordata; class Mammalia; order Primates; family Lepilemuridae; genus Lepilemur; species Lepilemur septentrionalis. The sequence continues at coordinate 12,811 of CAUYMX010133896.1, read as the reverse complement.
AGATTTCCCCCTTGAAAATAAAGGGTAGATGTTTTGCTTTGTTGTACTTTTCCACTAATCTCTTAGGTTAAAGGTGTAAGTGTAGTTTATAACAACAATCATGCATAGGGCCTTCCCTTTGAGTTTTAGATACTTTAGATAAAGTTTCTTTATATAGTCTTCTCTCAGATAACTTTTGGTGGTTTTTTTCTTCCAGGTGTCACAGCTTCTATAGCAAACGCTATTCTCGGGCCCTCTATTTAGGAGCCAAAGCCATTCAGCTGAATAGTAATAGTGTTCAAGCTTTGCTGCTTAAGGGAGCAGCACTTAGGAACATGGGCAGAGTCCAAGAAGCAATAATACATTTTCGGGAGGCCATACGGCTTGCACCTTGTCGCTTAGATTGTTATGAAGGTAAGATAGAAAATACACATGGATGGTGTGACTCCCTAGGGTGGCAGCAGCACTCAGATGGAAGGTTTCCTTAGGCCAGCACTTCCCAAGATCCATTGTACATCGCAATCATCTGGGGAAGCTTTCAAAAATCCTGATCCTGGATCTTTCTAGTATAGATGGGAATCTGTGGGGTTGGGACATAGGCATCAGTATTTTTAAAGATCCTGGGTATTGCCAATGTGCAGACAAGTTTGGAAAACATTGCATTAGGCATTTTACATTCATTTAGAGGTTTCACTGGAGTTTTTTACCCCATGCTTTCAGAATCCATTTTTCTCATTCTCTTTATCTGTATTGTTGTTTGTGGATTGTTTTGTTTGTTTTGTTTTTGATGAGAGGGTAGTTGGGATAGTGTTTTTTTCCTGCCTCAGATGTAGCACACTCATTAATGTGAATCTCTCTGTGCCAGGCACCATTCTAGATTGCTTGGTGTTATGTCTTTATTCTTCTTCACAGTCATCTTACCTTGGGCCAGAGATACTACTCACAGGGTAACTCCACGTCCATATGACAGCGTTGGTTGTGGGAACCGGTTGTTCACTGTGACCCCCACAGTGGGCAGACTCAGGCTCCAGCTTTGTTTTGTTAGGAAATATTTTAAGTTCATGTGAACTGACCCTAGGAGTTCAAAGGAGCTATGCCAGCTTCAGCAACATTTGGTGACTCAGTCATAGACATTAAAATAGATCTTAAAAGATGCAGTTCCTCCAAAACATATTTTTATAAGAATTTAAAAATAAACTCTGGAATCTAGGAGTGACTTGCTGTTAACAGGAAGATGAGTTCAAATTTGAGAAATAAAATTTGGAAGTTGGGGGAGAGAACAAATCTGCTTCGATAGCCAGAGATTGTTGGGGGAAGGAGGATTGTCTTTGTTCTTGAAGAAACTCCAGTAAACCAAGCCTTTTGTTTAGATTAATTCTTGATCCTGAAACTGTAACTTCCCTAGCCTCCTAGCTGCTTTTATCATGCCCATTCCATTCTGTCGCATGCCTGTTTCGCCAGAGTGAGAGATGAATTGAGTAACCCCTTTGCACAGTGCTTGGGCAGAGGACGTGCCCCACTTGGCCCTGAGGCCTCACAAACTGCCATTTGGAGGTTTGGATCAGGAGGACTCTGTTTATGTTCTCTGATGCTTCTTGCAGTCTCCAGCAGAGCTTCTTTACTTTGCTGGTGGAGCCCTTGGGTTAGTGGAGTACATTCTTTCCATTTCCTTCTGAAGTTCACGGGGTGGGGAGGCAGTTAGCAGGAAAGTAAAACTAATAAATAATTAGTTGTAAGCAACCATATTTGGAGTCCAACACACTGCCTTAAGAGTTAGGTAATGTCTAGTTAGGTAACCATAGTGTGTGGAAGAGTGTGCATGAATGTTATAAATGCTGCTAGGGTGGAGGAGTATGCCGAGAAAATCTGGCAGGGATTGTGTGGGTTTGGGGTTTAAGCTGTTTTTCTGTTTTGATAAGGGCCTTGTGCCAAAAAGTTCTTCCTCTGTTCTGAACTTAACTGGCGTAAAGAGTTGAGAGTTGACTTCTCTTGGTGGCCCCATAGGGCATCTCTCTGGGGGTGGGAAAAGAGACAGGAGCTGCCATTCTCAGTACTTTTGGTCCATCTGATTAAGTGCTGTCCGTCTAATTTAGGAAAGCCTCCAGCCTTTTGAGATAACTGTTAGGTTTTCTTTAATTTTTTAAAAAAGTTACATTATGAATACCGAATAGTTGTGTAACTAAAGGGTTGAGATAACTGTTGTGTTTCAAATGGAAGTCTTCCTTTCTCCTTAGGTTGCTTGGCAGGTCCTTTCCCTTGTAGAACTGGATGTTCACTTTAGGAGTATAGGAGTCTCCCCTCTTAATCAGGTGACTGAACACAGCTGGAGAATAATAGCTTGTTAAGAGGCAGTGAAACCTTGGTTTTGGTTGGAAACATCTCTCACTACTTTAATTTCTTGGCCACATGACAGACTAATCATTAGTGTCACGTTTGTTCATTTAGCAGTCAGCTGGGCAGCTCACATGCTGCAGTTTCCTCACGCATGCTTGTTCCTTCCCTGACCGAAGGTGCCTTTGCAGGGCAGGGTTTTTCCATGTCTGTCAAGTGCTCTGGGGAGGAACACTTCTTAGCTATTCGGCCAACATACCCTCCAGTCTAATCTCACCGTCCGAGTTTTCCCCTGGCCTGCCCTTTGTCTGAAACTTCAAAGGTTTGCAATTTGGAGGGTTGTCAAGACTAGAAGCATGGCTTGGAATGGTAATATGGTTGAACAATTTTGTGTGTTGTTTTTTCAGGTCTCATCGAATGTTACTTAGCCTCCAACAGTATTCGGGAAGCAATGGTGATGGCTAACAACGTTTACAAAACTCTAGGAGCCAATGCGCAGACCCTTACCCTTTTAGCCACTGTTTGTCTTGAAGACCCAGTGACACAGGAGAAAGCCAAAACTTTATTAGATAAAGCCCTGACTCAAAGGCCAGATTACATTAAGGCCGTGGTGAAAAAAGCAGAACTACTTAGTAAGTGTGTCTTATTTTCTGCCCTGTTCATCATTCATTTTTATGAAACCCGATCTCATTTGGACTCCCCAGTCCCTCCTGGTTACAGATGACCAGACAGGTGTGCACATTTTGCAGCAGGTCTGAGCCTGCTTGGATTAGCTCAAACCTGCTATTATTTGTTGGTACCTGTTCAGCTCACTTTTATCTGGTTTAAGTTGTCCTGAGCTAATTTGGGTTGAATATAACTAACTGGTTTTAGCCAGTTTGAACTGTTTTAAACCATCTGGATTCTCTTTTGACTTCCCTTTTAGCCTTGTTTTTTTAGTCCTGACTTACGAACTCCTGGGTTTGGGCTAGTTTGGCAAATAAAATGAATTTGGCTTTTTATTTGAATTAAGCTTAAGAGTGCATTTAAAAAAATCAGAACTCAAACTGCAGATTTTCTAATGGAGTTGGAACTCGATGCAGTTGCTTTCACTTTGTGTCTCACTGCCATTCTCTTGAGGACATCTACAAAGACACTGTCAGATTGTAATAGTTGTGGTTTTGTGTGTATGACTTAGGATGGGAATATATTTTCAAAATGTTGAACTAGGACAATGAGGGTCATTTTTTTTTCCAGGCAGAGAACAGAAATATGAAGATGGAATTGCTTTGCTGAGGAATGCACTGGCTAATCAGAGTGACTGTGTCCTGCATCGGATCCTTGGAGATTTCCTTGTAGCTGTCAATGAGTATCAGGAAGCAATGGACCAGTATAGTATAGCACTAAGGTAGGCACCCGGCCTCCCGCGGGGGAAGGTCGATAAAGAGGGCAGAGGAGGCAGTGAGCTGTCACAGGCGTTCTGGAGACACACAGACACTCTGTGCCCACGGTTGAAAGTAGAATAATAACAGTAATGATAGAAGAGTTATTTGTGAATTCGTGACTTCTAAAAATTTTTTCTTCAAGCATATTAACAACATTGAAGAACTGTTTCACTCATAACCAGCCCACACCTCTATAACATCCTTGTTCGTTTGTATAGATCATCTTCCTGTCCTTGCCCACACACACACATATTTTTATAGGGTTATACCTAGTCTATATTTTATATTCTGCTTTTTCAAATCAAAGTATTGTAAGTACTTCCCATGTTTCTACCTACTGTAGTAGTTAAGAACTTGAATTCTGAAGTTGGATTGCTACCTTCACCACCTGTCATCTTGGGCAAGTTACTAACAAATTTCCTTGTCTATATCTATTTACCTTATTAGATATTGAATGATTGAGGATTAAAATGATTATTCCATGTAAAGCTCTTAGCACTGTGCCTGGTACATAGTAAATACTAAATAAATAGTGGCATTCTTACTGTTTAATAGAGAAGTGATTTCTTTGAGGGTTGTCTGTGTGTCTGTAAGGTTATGATCAAGGGCTGTCTTTAATGACTCTGATCACATCCGTTTACTTGTTCAGCAGACAGCTGAGCATCACTCTTGTGCCTGGCATCTCAGTGACCCCCAGGGATGCTGCGTTTCCGGGAGCTGTCAGTCTCAGATGTGCAGACTGACCGTACCTCGTGCTAAGGGCTTTCATAGCAGTCTGTAGAAGGCAAGGTGGGAGTCCAGAGGGTGGGGGCCCTGGGTGTGGGTAAGAGCTGTATGGAAGGCTTCAGAGATGAGGAAATGTTACAGATCTGCATTTATATAGGTAGACACAATTCCAATGTGGGTTTTAGCTGCTTTTTAGAAGCCCAGAAGCAACGGAAAAAATAAATACCAGACTTTCATTAGAGGTGGGATTTGCTAGGGATGGGATGGTTGAGGCTTGGGTGATGATCACAAAAGCAAGAGGAAAGATGGCTTAGGAGGCAAATAAATGAATGTTCTGGAGCTTCTGAACTTTGGGGGATTGGCACATGTTAACTGCTAGCTGCTAAATGCAAATACTCAGGGGTAGCCTTGGGTTCTGGGATCTAACCTAGGAGCTTACAAATGTGTTCCATGGTGTAGTGTGATGTTTTTGGCTGACTACGGAAATGCTGATATGTTTAATTATATTGTAAGAACATGGAACAATTATACTCACAGAAAAATAACTACTTTTTGTAACCCGATAGCTCAAAAACCCAACTTTCAGGGAATTACATTTAAATTTGCCTGTTAATGTTTGTTTGCCACTTTTTCATTAATGTTATCTGGGAGCCGCCTCTAGCAGAATGCTAGGGGTAATAGATGTGAAAAGATTTAAGAAATTTGTGGAGAAAACTCAAATTGAGAATTCTAAAAATTAGGAAAAGACGCCTTTTTTCACTTCTAGTGGTGGACTCCCTCGACCCAGCCTTGGAAGCCGGAGTTGTTTGGAGAGGCCGGGCATTAGCGGTCTCTCTGTGACTGTGTGGTCATTTCACTGCCGGGCCAGGGAGATGACGAATCAGCCAGCAAGAAGCAAGGCAGAGATTCAGGCCTCTCCTTTGTTTTGTTGTCCCCTAGTTTGGACCCCAATGACCAGAAGTCTCTAGAGGGGATGCAGAAGATGGAGAAGGAGGAGAGTCCCACGGATGCCACTCAGGAGGAGGATGTGGACGACATGGAAGGGAGTGGGGAAGAAGGGGACCTGGAGGGCAGCGACAGTGAGGCGGCCCAGTGGGCTGACCAGGAGCAGTGGTTCGGCATGCAGTGAGGGCGGCTGCTGCAGGGCCACACTGGCCTGCCCTGCTCTGAGCTCTTCCGTGGACTGAAGGAACCGTAGGCACCTGCTCTCGGGAGGACAAGGATTCAGCATGTGATTGCAGTGGGAGTCTCGGCCCCCTGGCTCCCCATTCCTGGTTGTGACTTCATTTCTAAAACTGAGCCTGACCAGCCTTCCATGTATCTCCATCCTCCCCTGCTCCAGCCAGGGAGGACCGCAGGAGCACCCTGAGGCCCGCACACGCCAGGGCTTCTGGGCCAAGAGCACTTTTTATATAACTAATTTCTAAATCGGAAAGTTCAAGGAATAGACGGTGTTTTGTCTGTGACATGGATGGGTTTGAAGGAGTGACCCACTGTCCCAGAGTGATAGTTGTCATCTCCCAACTCCGATGGCTGCACGGTCTGGCCCCAGAGGGCTTCCTGTTCCCAGAAGTCATTGCCTGGGCTGTCCAGACTTCCCTAGTAACCGTGCTTTTCTTCTGCAATGTTAGTAATGCCTTAAGCTGACAGTTGCTATTTTGCAGAACAGTTTTCCTCTTTGCTAAGCTGGTAACTTGCCTCTGAGCCTGGCCAGTCTGAGAAACGGGTGTGACAAGAGCATGAGCAGGCGCACCTGGGGCGGTTCCCTAATAAAACCAGTTTGTACAGTCATGGTGTTGGGCTGATCAGAACGGAAGCCCTTTAGTAGAGTCCTGGTTTTTTGGTCTCATTCAGAATGCATCGATTCAGCCTCAGAATCATTTGCCATAAATAGACTCTCTTCCCCTTGTGTTGGGAGTCAGAGGGGTGGGAAAGCTCAGAGAGCCCAGAGCTGGTGCATCCATTTGCATTTTCAAATGGTGGATTTCCCTGGGACCTCAGAGTCTGGCCAGATTTCAGGCTGAGTCCACCCAGCTCTGAGGTCAGGGTCTGGCTTCAGCCTTCTGGCCTGGGTCAGCCTGCAGTGTCACACCCTGAGCTCTAGTGCTGGGGGATTCTTCACCCACCCTCCCCCTGTGTCTTAAAATGCGCTGCTTTTTGAGTACACAGTTAATTGGAGGTGAGGGGGGATGTCACAGCTAACCTTAAACTCTCATTAAAACAGAATTGGTCAAAGGGTGCTACAAGATGTGAATTTGATGTTCCTGGAAAGTTATATTCTAAAGTGTAGAAATACTGAAAGTGTACAGTAGTTTAGGAGTTCAGAATATCTGAGAGCTGCACTTTAAAATGGGCAAAAAGTTTCTGTGAAAATGTATTCAGTATGAGAGCCAAAGCCTGCCCGGCGGCATTTCATCTGAGCTGCTCTGAGGAGGCCGCAGGCAGTTGGGCTTTCACCGTTTGAGGGTGTGGCGGGCACAAGACGCTGCCCCTTGGCCTGAGCGCTCTATCCCGGATGCAGCCTCGAGGGCCGCCTCAGCCCCATACTGCAGTAAGTACTGCGGTGAGAGGGAAGGTAAAGCCTTTGGCTTGCCCAGACGCCGGAGGAAGCCCAGCTCTCCACCCCTCTCGTTTCTCCTGGGAGCTCACCTGCTGGAGCAGGAATCCCATCCGGATCAGTGTCTGGGAGCCCAGGCCCTGAGACATCGCTGGGCACCTCACGTTCTTCCCTCTGCTGGCCCCTCGGCTCCGCGGGAGCCCCTCGATCGTTGTGGCCTGTCCACTCCAGGCCCCTTCGTCCCAGCTGCACCCCGGGCTGGACTCCCAGGTCCTTCCCACCTGCAGCTCCAGCCTCGTGGTGACAGCTGGGCTGGAAGAGGCAGCTGAAGCTTCCTCACATTTGAGGAAACACTCCTGGTCCACAGCAAAAGATGGGTGAAGTCTGACTGGGAGGGAGGGTGCCGAAGCTCTCGCCTGGCACTGCCAGTCACTTTCTCACAAACGAAAAACCTCAGAGGGGCAGAGAGCCTCAGGAAGGGCTTTTCCCACTGAGCCACCTGCCAGGAGACCAAGCACCTGCCTGGGGCAGCCACCCCAAATGCCCGCAGTCACAGTGCCTTCTGGTATCCTGAGGTTCACACAGCCTGTGGGGGCTGTTGTAACCGAGTCCTGCCATTTCTTGCCCTCCAGGTGATTCAGAGACCAGCCTGGGGTCTCAAAGTCCTGCCCTCGCGCTACAGGCTAGGTGGGGATTTAGTCTGGGAAGCCTCAGCATGGTGCTCGTCACCAGGGGTGTGCTAGCCTCCTCGGGGACTTGGGTGGTGCTATCCTCTGGAGCCCTCCTGCCCCTTTATGCTGGAGGATGCGCGGCTGGGCAGGCAGGAGGCTGAGGCGTCCGATGTGGACCTGTCTTTGTCCCTGCCAGCACCGCGCGGGCCCACACTCCTGCCTGGGAGCTCCTGCCCAGAGAGCGAGGCCGGCTTTCTCCCCGCTCTGCGGTGGTGGACTCCTGGCCGGTTCCAAACTTGAAACCCCGGGCACGGCCCGTGGCCCAGGAATCTGCCTCTGTAATCACGTGCACCAGGACTCTGGTGTTCCCTGGACCAAACGCAGACGGAGAAGCCTGGGAGGGGCCTGGAGGGGCCCAGGAGCGGCAGGCCTGACCCCAGAGGACCTGGGGCTGCGCGCAGCTGCCGAGGCCGCGGGGGGAGGGCCCGGCCTCCACGGGCCGCAGCTGAGCTTCCCGCCTTCCCGGCCTGTCCTGGCCGCTGCGCGGGCTCTTCTGGGGGCTCTGCAAGTCGGCGGGGAGGCCGGACTGCACGCGCTCCTCACCGTGGCCCCGGGACAGCGGCCTCGGCTTGTCGCCAGCAATCCCTGGCACCGGGAGGCGTCCTGAAGGTAAGTGCCACAGCCAGGTTTTCCACTTCCCGCGGGGGCCTCCCTACCCTCCCGTCTTGGTGCACGAAGGGCAGGCTCTGCCGTTGGGACGGCTCCGGGCCTGCCCCGCCGCCCCTGGGCCCCGCCAGCCGGGCTGGGCGCGGGCTGTCCCAGGCTACTGTGGAAGGGCCGCGCATGTCGCCTCCTCCACAGCCCGCACGATGCCGGCAGGGCTGGGAGTGGCCGGGAGCCCGCAGGCGGCCTGGCGAGCAGCCGCCGAACGAAAGCGTTAGTGTGAACCCACGGGCGGGCCGTGCCCGCGGGCTGAGGCGGCGGCCCAGGCAGCCCCGTCCGGCATGCCACTCGGGCTCCAGAGTGGGGACTCAAACAGCCCAAACGCCGCCGACCGATGAATGGATGACAGCATGAGACACGTGTGTGCACACGGCGGAATAGTATTCAGCCTTAAACAAGGAAGTGCGACCATGCCACACGTGGATGGACGTGGAGGACATTATTCTGTAATCACAAGGGCAAAGCCCGTCTGGTTCCCCTTACCTGAGGTGTACCTAGTGTCGTCGGAGTAACAGACGGAAAGTAGATGAGAGGTCGCGGGGACAGGAGGAGGGAGTGAATGAGTGTTCAGTGGGGACAGAGTTTCTGCTTGGAGTATTCGGCAAGTTCTGGAAATGGTGGTGATGGTTGCACAACACTGTGAATATACTTAATGCCCCTGCACTGTACTCCCAAAAATGGTTAAAATGAGGCTGGCCTCGGTGGCTCACACCTGTAATCCCGGCGCTTTGGGAGACTGAGGCAGGAGTGCTGAGCCCAGGAGTTGGAGACCAGCCAGGGCAACACAGTGAGACCCCATCTCTACAAAATTTTTAAAAATTCTTAAAACGGTAAAATTTATGTTATATATATTTTACCACAATAAAAAACAGTGAAGAAATGGACTACAAGCCTGCGTCTAGATCACCCTAACACATCTTAATTTATGTGAAATACAATATGTATTTGTGATATGTACGTGTTAGAAAAACTACACAGTTAAATTCAAAGGTATAAAATTAAAAATACATCTACTTTCAAATCTCTGTGGAATCCCAGCGTCCCTCCCCAAAATAAGCTTCTGGTTCTACCTTTAGAAAAATAGTTCAGTACTTTTGCCTAATTACGCAGAGCGACTCAAGAGGTCCCCTGAGCACAGACACGTTCCGCGCCAGTGTCGTCAGTGCGCCCTTCATTCATTTCCATGCTGCGGGTGACACAACTTCCGTAACCCTTTTACTGGTGGACACTTGCTTCCTGTCTTGTCTGTGATTTTTGCAGTCCGCGCCGTCATGAGCGTACTTTGGCCTGATATTCCGAGCACATGCAGAGGTCGAGTTCTTGTGAAATCCTGGGTCTCAGCACGCACTCAAGTTTGTCACGGACGCCGTGAGTTACTCTCCGGCTGTAGCAGGTGGGGGCGGGTGCTTACTTTCCTCATCCTCGCTGGCAGCATCAAGTGTTTTTGGGTTGTGTTTTTTTTTTTTTTTGCCAGTCTCAGGTGTGGCAGATGCACCATTGTCTTGATCTGCTTTAGCTGCTGCTACTTGAGTGCTCATCTGGGCCGATCATCACATCTCAGCCTCACCCGCTGAGGTTGGGGAGGTGGTTAACCCCATTTTACAGATGAGCAAACCGAGTCTCAGATGGAAGGAGTCTCAGATGTTAGCTGTTTGTCTGTCCAGAGCCTCTTGCCTGGAGCTTTAGTATGGTCTTAACCATGATCACCCCACAATTTTATAGTCTGTTCTCGAGAAAACAGCCACCTTAAGCATACCTCGCTGTCTGTCACTGGGTCCTCAGCCCTGCTGGATTTAGAGGCTGCAGACAGTCTGGCAAGAGCAGCGCCATCACGACGCAGCTCTTGCTGGCCACTTAAATCTTCCAGTGTCTGTCTCTATAAACAACCCCCTGGTGACCTCCTTTGTGTTCACAGTTTTTTCCTTCTTTGGGTAAATTCCTATCAGGGACTTTCAGAGTGAGAGTGTTAGTATCTGTTTTGGAACTTTGCAGGGGGCTGGCTGGATCGTCCTCTGTGCAGCGAGTCTTCAAGCGCAGGCCAGCCTTGCAGCCTCCCCTCTCCCCTGGGGGTGGCCGCCCCGTCCCCAGGGAGCCCATCTGTGGGCTTCAGGTCAGGGGAGAAGCAGGAGCCCTCCGGTCTCTGGCTGGCGTTGGGAGCCTGTGGCTGGCTCGAGGCCTCCATCCGAGCTGTCTTGGAGCCTTTCCCTGTCTGGCTCTGGGTTTGGGGGTTTCCTGGACGAGGTCAGACCCCACTGCTTGCAGGCTGAGGGAGTCTGGACCTGATGCGGGTGTGCGTTGGGGTTGTGTCATCCGAGTCCCCCCTCCTTCGGAGCCGCCTCAGAGTCACCCACCCTCCCCACAAGGAGGGCTGAGCCTCTGGGAGCGCAGGCTTCTCTCTGCTGCGGGGGTGGCCTGTTACGCTGTGTGGCCGTGGGCAGCTCCCTTAGCCTCTCTGTGCCTTCATGAGAGTTGGGTCCTCTCTCCCTGTCATCAGACAAGGGCTTTGTGGTGGGGATGTCAGCACTCTGTGCCCTGAAGTGGGGCGTGTGGATGGGGAGCAACCCCTGACGCCTAAACCTTGGTCCTTGGGGTCAGTGTCCCTGAGGACAGGGGCCTTGCCCTCTGCCGGTCCCCTTTGGCGCTAGATCAGCAGGTTTGCCCTGAGCCTCTCTCGGTGCTGGTCCTGGTCCTGGTCCTGTGTGGGCCTGAGGCCCAGGAATCCTTATTTGTCTCTTGGATCACCCCTGACGACTGCAGTCACCAGCCCCTCGCCCCCGGGCTCACCTCCCTAGTTGGTCTCCATGCGGCAACCAGCCTTTCGGCCAGTAACTGAGTGGGAATCGTGGCCAGCAGGGGTCTGTCCTGAGAGGCCCAGATGGAAGCCCCAGCCCTGAGGGGCCCAAACAGGCCAGCTAGCGCCCTGCAGGCTGCCCCACGTCCCCTCCGCTACTGCCTGACAGTGTGATGGGAAGGGACAGAGGTGACCCCTACACACAGCCCCCATCTGGAGCGTTGTCCAGAATGCTGGGTGTAGACATGAGCCAAGCTTCTGTCACTCTAGGGGAGGTGAAGGGTCTGTGGAGACCACTAAGCAGATCTGGGAGAACGGCCTCTGCTCAGGATAATTCTCCCCAAGGGCCAAGGCCAAGAGCCTGCCCAGGGGCTGACGAGTATCTCTCTTATTCTTTTAATAAAAATGTAAAATTGGTGAAATGTAGCATACATACAGAAGTATATGAAAACATAGGTAGCGTTTAAGGAACCACAGGTATAACACGTGTCCACACCACAGGTCATGAAATAGGACATTTCATCACCCCAGGAGCACCCTGTGTGCTCAGACCCCAGCCCCTACTTCTCTCTTCCATCCCCCAACCCCTGCCAAAGGCATCACGATTCTGAGTTTAGTATCATTTAATTTTTTTTTTTTTTTTTTTTTTGAGACAGAGTCTCACTCTGTTGCCCCTGCTAGAGTGCCATGGCGTCAGCCGAGCTCACAGCAACCTCAAACTCCTGGGCTCAAGTGATCCTTCTGCCTCAGCCTCCCGAGTAGCTGGGACTACAGGCACGTGCCACCATGCCTGGCTAATTTTTTCTATATATTTTTAGTTGGCCAATTCAGTTCTTTCTATTTTTAGTAGAGACGGGGTCTCGCTCTTGCTCAGGCTGGTTTCGAATTCCTGATCTTGAGCGATCCTCCCGCCTCAGCCTCCCAGAGTGCTAGGATTACAGGTGTGAGCTACTGCACCTGGCCCATTTAATTTTTTTAAGATGGGGTCTTGCTCTATCACCCAGGCTAGAGTGCAGAGGTGTGATCATGGCTCACTGCAGCCTCAAACTCCTGGACTCAAGTGATCCTTCTGCCTCAGCCTCCAAGTAGCTGGAACCAGTGTGCTCGGCTAATATTTAAATTTTTTGTGGAGACGGGATCTTGCTATGTTGTCCAGGCTGGTCTTGAACTCCTGGCCTCAAGTGATCCTCCCACCTTGGCCTTCCAAAGTGCTGGGATTATAGGTGTGAGCCCCAGTCTCATTCTTTTTATAGTATCTTTTAATTAATAGTGGATCTTAATTTTAATGTAGTTGAATATTTTCTTTATGGTTGTGTTTTCTAATTTTTTTTAATTAAAATTTCTTTCAATTGCTTCTATGTTTTCTTTTTTTTTTTTTGAGACAGAGTCTCATTCTGTTGCCTGGGCTAGAGTGCTGTGGCGTCAGCCTAGCTCATAGCAACCTCAAACTCCTGGGCTCAAGTGATCCTTCTGCCTCAGCCTCCCGAGTAGCTGGGGCTACAGGCATGTGCCAACATGCCCGGCTTATTTTTTCTATATATTTTTAGTTGGCCAATTAATTTCTTTCTATTTTTAGTAGAGACGGGGTCTCACTCTTGCTCAGGCTGGT